>JASDQU010309061.1:47356-66106 GCA_032191745.1 Picea mariana
TGCGATGGTGCTTGGCTTCTCTTGGCTTACAGTAAAGGTGATGAATAAATTTGGGTATGATATATCAGGTAATTTTTTGTCAAGGTGGATATTATTGAAACAATGCCAAAATTTTCCCATGATTTTAGGCAGGTTTTTTGGCTCATATTATTTTGTTGTTAGTTGAAACAAATCAACTAAATTTAGAATGTGGTTAGGTTCACAATTATTGTAATTGTGGGAGAGCTGCTTTGTATCAATGTAAGGTCGTAGAGGCAAATTGAGGAGGTGTGAGGAATAGTTGTAAGCCTGTTCTTTTGGTTGTTGTAGTTTTCTCCCTTGAACAATAAGAAAACCAATTATCATTACCCTGTGAATGTTTCCCTTGTGAAGGATTTTACCATGTAAAATGTTGTGTTCATTTGTGTGTTTGTTGTAATACCTTTGTTTTGTTAATTTGTTTCCATTTAAATCTATTCATTTTATTCTTCCGTTGTGCAACATCATCCACAATCTCTCTAAAAAGGTCACAAATGAAAGTTGGCCCTCACTTTTCTCCTATAAAAACCCAACATTATAATCATTATTTAATAAAAACCCAACATTATAATCATTATTTAATAAAAATTCAAAGTTGACTATGAAAATATTGAATACTAAAAAATGATGTCGTTTCTTAAATCAACTAGAAGCTATGTCTTAGAGAACCCTTATAGTTGTAAGGGTTACAAAATATTTATAGTTGTCGAACATGTTGAATTCAAAAACATGGCAATATAGTTGCCCGTATGTTAAATATATAATTTAACAAAAAAAAAATTTAACAATTTTTTTTTTACTTTAAAAACATAGCAATATAGTTGCCAACATGTTGATTTTAGAAATTTGACAAATTTTTCAACCTTTTTCGAAATTTTATAGAAAAATGAAGTAAGAAACGCCAAAAGAAAATCATTGTGGAAGGCAATTCTTATTGAATTAAATGGAAATCATAATAAAGAAGTAAGGCCATGGCATATTTTGGACATCCTAAAGCATAACAACCTATCAAAGGGAATACATGAAGTATCCAATACTCCACCTCGCTTCTTTCGAGACATGAGAATCTCGCACTCGATTCGTTGATGGAGGAGAAACGCCTCGTAAGTACTAAATGTTTTCTCACTCGAAGTTTCATTACTTTATTTCCTATTTTTAAATCATCTTTTTGGTCACTCTACGAGTTTGACCTTATTCGCTCTCCTTTTTATTAATATAAATTAAAATAATTATGATGAAAGAAAATAAATAATATTAATAAATTTAAGTTGAATTATGATGAAAGAAAATAAATAATATAAATAAATTTAAGTGGGTGTAATGGTTAAAAATAAATGTTTCTTTTTAAAAGATTATAAGTTTAAATCCAAAAAAGTAAAATATTTTTTATAAACTTTACTAATCAAATAAAAAAAAATCTACCATATTATTTCATATTTTTGAAATCCAAAAAAATAAAGCAACTTTTATAAACTTTACCAATCAAATAAAAACAAATCTACCGTAATCTTTCATATTTTTGAAAGATTTAACTACTAAATGACCAAATATATTATATCTGATTGAATAATACTCATTTATGAACACTGTACTCATTTAAAAGAAATAAAACATTTCCAAAAGGAAGAGTGGCCTTTTGTTAGGCTCATACTTCGTTTTACACCTTAAATTTATGTTATGCGTCACCATTATACTCTTTCAAATTTGTAGTGTGAGATAATATCATAAGCATAGATCTATGCGTGCTTGAGAGTAACATCTCGATATTTTATGATGGATGTATGAGTGTGCAGAGGATGGAACCTCATATATTTCATGGAGTATGTTTGAGCTCTATATTATGCTCCCATGGGGAACATAATATTAAATAGAGAATATAAAGAAAATAAATATATATCGTATTAAAATTATTTATATACTTTGAGTTTTAGGTTTTATGTTAAATCATTTATGTAAAAACATGTAGGAGAGGAATGATATCTTATTTAATAAAAATGAACTCGTTGAATTTAGCTTATTTACAAATCGTTGCTCAAGTGTGCAGATAAGTATGTGCCAAATTTATCCAATGGCAAGAGGTTCTTTAATAGGATAATTGTTATTTTATCCAATGACAATATGTCCTTTAATAATTTTTACTCCTAGTAAATTTCTAGAGAACTCAGACGTGACATTTGAAGAAAATGAAGGCTATATAAACATACTATTCCAATTGAAGAACCAAGTTCATGAAATGAGTGGTAGTGTGTTGAAACATGTGGATTTATCATGTTCCCAAGAAACACTTAAAAATGAAATGGAAGATAAAATTGAAATCTTGATGGATAAGAAGATGGAAGAATTTCAAAATTACATGACAACCATCCTGTTACGTACCCTAGATGAGATATTTTATCAAGGAGATACCATGACACAAGGAAATCATGTAAATGTAGAGGAAATACAGATTGAACCCAAAAATCATGATTATTCATCACTTCAAGATCCAAATCATCAAGGTTTCAATGTGGCACCAAGAAACTACTTCATTCCAAAGATCGATATGAGAAAGTTTTATGTTAAAGACTGTTGGTTTACTATTTCCCTTCTCAGGTTGTATGAGTTATTGACCTAGGGTTCATGTCATTCAAGGTTCCAACAAAGGCTCTAAAACTATCAGCCCTCCTGGTAAACCAGAAGGCAACACAGCACCCGGAAGCTATTGTGCAGTCTCACCCGAGATAGCTTTAAATGGGTGACTGTAAGACTCAGGTGTTTACAGCCTAGGACGGAGTAGGGGATAGGGGTTTCTTGATTAAAGGCATGTATCGTGAGCTGTAGGGTAAACTACGTATCCCTTGAAGTCCCATACGCATATTTCATAGCTTAATTCCAACGGAGTATAAACTGATTCATAACAATGTGCTAACTCATTCATCAAGATTAATCATTAATTGCTGAAAGAAAAAAGAGACATGCATGCATTCAACATATTACACAAGTATTACCGTGGTTCACCCCCTCCTAGGCTACGTCCACAAAGATTTGGCTCTTGGCTCTTTTATTATGGCAGTTCTGTATTCCTGGTGCCACGTGCTTACAATTCTTCACAAAATTGGGTAAGATCTATTTGAGGAGAACTAGATCGAACTAGGCTCCACAGCCTGTGGTCTAATCCTCAGATCTACCTTCCCTCGTATCTTCTTTGCTCAACAGCTTACAAAATCGATTCACACAGCTAAAATAACAACAAAGCCTAACCCTCAACAACAATCATAACAACAACCATGACAATAACAATAATCAACCCGATATGATACTTTCGTATCTATATTTATACATTTCGGGCTCTTCAACCTTTTACAGAATATTAGCAAAACCCTAACCCTTCTTACGTTAGGTCTTTCACGCGTGTTGTTCCTCCTCCAGTTGTCGCTTTCCTTTGTGCACATTTTCTTGCATGCGCACGTGTTGTTCTTTTGCCAGTTGTTACTTCAGTTTTCTGCACGCTTTCTTTCCCATGATCGTTCTTCTTTCCCCTTCGGCCTGGTGCCAACAGGCCCCCAAAAATGACGTGTGACTTGCCCCGAGTCACCTATTTTCTCTGTGTTTCCTCGATCTCCTTGGTGATCATTTGGAACTGTTCCTGTAACTCTGTTGATTTTGTCAGTGCCTGCGCGGTTTTCTCCTTGATGGTGTCGACTGTCTGAGCTGCCACTTCCTCGCTCATCAGTACTGTGCATTCTCGTTGAGTCTGTGATGTCTGGTTTCTGGCTTCTTCTGCCTACACAAGTACTTCTGCTACCCGTTCCTGCAATGGTTCTATTTGAGCCTAACACTCTTGTTTCTGTGTTTGCGCAGTGATAAGTTTTGCCTGTATCTTCTTCAACTCTTGCGTTCCATTAACCCGTTCTGGGATTGGTATGGTCTTCTGTCGCTGCTTGAGTTCTTGAATCGTTGCATTGATCCTCTCCTCCTCCTTGTCCCAGTGTTGGACCTGTGGATCCTTTTCCAGCCTTATCCAAAGTTGCACTGCTTTATCCAGCAAGTTGGCTGCTGTGCTAGCCTGTTTTTCTAGCTCCTACAATTGCATTGTTGCTTCCTACTTCCTTTGCTCTTTAATTGCTAGTGGAGTTGTTGGTCTAATCTTTCCACGGAGAGTCTCAATCTCCTTCTGATACTGATCAATTGCCTGCGCAATCTGGTCGATCTTTTCTACGGCTGGGAGTTCATTTCCTTGCGCAGTAGTTGGAAGTTTCCCAAAAAATTCTTCCACTCTACATTCCATCTCGTTTTTACGTTCTTTCTTCTCCTGAGTTTCAGATTTATCCTGTGCACAAACTGTTTCCAGTGCTTCCTGCTTATTTGTTGCTTGGTGTAGCTCGACTAAGTTTTTATGTGCTCACGATTGCATCTCATGGCCAATGCTAACCTGTAGTTTGTGTAATGCTCTTAATGGCATCCGTGTCAAGACCAATTGGATATGATCCAAATCCTTCAGTGGTGTCTGTCCCATAATTTCATCCATTCACAACATGCTAGGCTTTATGTAGACTATGGAATGTGCATGTGGCATCGGAAGAACTGGGTCACATTCTTATACCTTTACCCTTTCTGTGGTCTGTGTGGTTGATGGCTCTATGCCTCTACTGCTACTCATGATCTAGGCTTCCCCGAATTTCTTAAGGATCTGTCCCATTTTTGTCAGTTCCTTTTGCAGTTTATCCCTGTGGTACGCGGGATGATCAAAATCCTCTGCCAGGCAATCTTGGACCATTCTAGCAATCATCTCTCCATCATCCTTCGTGATTGTATAGTTTGGTGGTGCTCGTTGTGCCTTCATTTTCTTGTGCGCACCTGATTTCTGTACCGTTGGTCTCTTAGTTCCCCCTGGTTTCTGTGTGATGGGGTTCGATGTGGTTTCTTGTGCTCCCTCAGCCGATTTTCGCTGTCCATTTGTCGGCTGAGTGGTTTCTCTCCTCCCCTTCTGAGTCCCTAAATGCTCCGAGTTGTCATCTGCCTGAGTCGACTTGGTTTAGCCCATTCTTCATTTCTTAGGTACTGGGATTTGTGGAGGCTGTGTTTCCACCTACGCAGCCCCTCCTTCTGTTGTTTGTCCTGGTACTTCTTTGGGTATGGTTGGAATCCTCCATTCATCAGGCCATTCGTTGATGACCATGTCGATATCTCCCTCGGTGATGTAGTAGCGCATCTGTAGCCACTATTTATCTGGATCCTTCCTTCGCTGTATCCACATGGCTTATCACCTAGCCCAGAAATTGGCAATGCCCCCGTATCGTGCAACAACCTCTGGTGTTATTATCCATGCTCAACTGATGGCTTCCTGTATCTCCCATAGGTAAGCTTCGAATACGATTCCATTCCCGTTCTTATGCTTGGCCAATGGTGTGGATCTCAGGACGGGATATCTTTCTCCTCCTGGCTGTGGCGTGGTACAAAAGACAACATATTCTAGCTATCGCCATCCCATGAAAGCTATGAGAGTGATCAGCCATGAGTAATGAAATTCCGTACCTGCGTCTTGGACGTCTTTTCAGTCTACTTGGAACAAGTTTGATAGGTATGGCGCCCAACTCATGGAGGTTCCTTCTACGCACTGAGTTGCAACAACAATGTCTCCTGCTGGTACTTTGTCTTTGAGGCACTTTCTTAGCAGTTTGCAGGCTAAGATCTTTGCTCCCAATTGCGTCGCGACATTATTGATTTGTTTGATTATAATGCCTCTTGTTCCCCTATCGGTGACATATTTCTTCTTCATCTCTTCTGCCAATGTTTTTTCCTTGGACTTGTCGTCCCGAATTAGCGCGGGATCCATACCCTCAATGGTTAGGCTTGTTATCTGCGTGATAAGTTCGACAGTTATGGGGACGGGTTTCTCTAGCCATATATTCCCTCCATGCGTAACTGCTAATAGTTTCTTGATGCATATTGGCCTCTGCCAAAGTGTGGTATCTTCAAAAATCCTAGAATTCCTGTTTTTTCCAGTGCAGCTGCGCATTGGTGTGGTTGAGTGATGGTTTCTCCGATTTGGTTCAAGACTACTTTATGCATAAATACCTGTGGTGCAAGCTCTGGATATTTGCTTTCATATACTACGTCATGGTCGGAATACTTGAGCTTCCCGACATGACCTAATAGCTACAGGTCCACCTGTACTCCCTCTGGTATGCGAGGTAGCACAATCTCTGCAACCTGTTTATTTCGAGGTGATCTCGGTATCTGAACTTGGTCCTCCTGTTGTGTTGGATGGCTTGAAGTTCCAACAACTCCTCGTTGTTCTCTTGGCATCCACTCTGGCCATGCCCAGGTAGTTCCAGCGGTCTCCTCGACTGGGTGACCTAAGTCGGGTGCTTGCGTCTCGTCTGATTGCTCCTCTACTCCCAGATGTTGTGTCGTTCCGTTCACTTCCACGGTTGCTTCAATATGTTCCAGTGGTATTTCCTGGTGGGTTTCTTTTTCTTTGTTCTGAGGCTCATGCACTACTGCTAGTGTATCTTGTTCCATGGCCTTCATCTGTGGTTGCAGAATATCCTCTAGTATTGGTGTGGACTCTACTGGGATTTCCTCTGGCGACGGTCTTTCTTCAATATCGACGATCTCTGGTGGCTGTTGTTTGTTTTCTTCTAGTGGTCCTTGTGACCTAGTCTGAACCCTAGTTGATCTGACTGTCTGGCCTAGTTCTGCGAGCTTCGGTGGTGCCATAATGGTGTCTGTCGAACATTGCTGAGTTCGAATGGTTTTGGTGATCTCTGTGGTTTCACTCTATTCGTTCTAGCTGTTGTTGCTCTTTTTCTGTTCTCCTTTTGTGAATAAAATAACTGCTTCTGTGCTCGTGCGTTGTATGGGATCGTGATGAAGATTTTCGAGGATGCTTCCTCCATCATGCGATTAATGCACCATAACTGTGGTTTAGATGAAATTTTAAGTTCTTCAGGTACTCCTTTAGTTCTTCAATAGTTGGGTCTGTCTACTGGTACTGATTCTCTTCCTTGCCTGCAAAGCCTCTGCCTGCGTCTGAAACTTCTGTTATTGTAATGGATATTTTAAGTGTGGGAGTAGTGAGTTGACAAACAGGTGTCGATGCTGCATATTGTTCATAAGGTATTTTAACTTTCCTTTTAATCGCTTGAATATTTGATCAATCTCCCATACCGATTCTCTTGGTTTCTGTCTTATTTCAATCATCTCATTCATGTAATGATCCTATGATCTCGGCTTCTGAAACTCATTTATCAATGGTTTCTTAATGTTGTCCAGTGTCCTTGTCGTTCCGGGAACATTGTTTGTGTCTAGACTCATGTACCAGTCTAGTGCTCGATCTCTTAGCATGATTGCTAGCTGCGCAAGTTTGGTGTCTTCATCAGTGATCTTCTTTGCTTCCCAGATCTTTGAGCAAATGAACATATTCTTCTCAGGGTCTTCTATTGTTTCTCCTCAAAACTTTGGTAATATGATAGTAGGATCGTGTCCTGCCATTCCAAATACCGAGCTACTCCCTCCTTCGCGCAGTGTAGATACTTGACTGAGATTGCCTGAACTGGCTCCTCCAGTTGTTGCTCCTTGTGTATATGTACTTCCTGTTGTCGGAAATCCTCCAAACTTCGGTTGTCTAAACGATGGTGTTCTCTTTGGTGTATTGGTCGCACATGGGTTTATGGGTTCCACACTGAAATTAATATTAAAGGGATGGTTGCCTTCTCCTCCTGTTCTTGGGCCTCTTGTTTTCCTCTCATACATGGTGTGCATGATTTACTCAATATTCTCCACAACCTAGAGATCATCTACCTCTTCCTCATCGCTTCCCAGGCCCTCCCTCTCGGCTACGGCTCTCTTCTTGGTATTCACCTTATATTGGTAGGGTGCTCTGCTACACGTCGTTCCCGATGACGCCAATATCCACTTAAGCTGGTCATCATCCATCAAGATCGGGTCCAAGGGTTCCTCTTCTTTCTTCTCTTTATCCTTCCCTCCTTCCATTCCTCCTCTATCTGTCAGTGCCCCCCTTCCCCCATGCACACAGGGAAGTCTAGCTGTCTAATTCCATTTTCATTACACCTTTGTTATATAGAAATATCTTGATAGAAGTATATAGTGATCGAATGTAACTTTCTCTAGGTCCTCGTAGGAACTCTTGCTTGGCTGTGCTATATGAATTTGTTGTGTCTACCACAAATTCTGTGATAAAACCTGCTACAATATTGTCAAGCCAAAAGTTGACTATGCTGGTGAATTTGTTGTTCACCTGCTACAGCTGCTGGATCTGTACTGGAGTCCAATCTAGCTGTCGAATCTGGTTTGTCACATGGTTATCCTTTAACCTTAAGATCCACTACTGTAGTAAATGCAGAAAATCACAAAAAAAGACTTCGTGTAAATCCGTAAATATGTATTTATCCAGGTATTTACGCGGTGTGACCCTGGGGTTTCTATTGTCTTTATGTGCATACTCTAGCTCTTTAGTTCTCAACCAGCCCTCAATTTCTTCTCTTGTGGGGTTCCAAGGTCTGAACATTCCCTTCTAATGGCTCATTGCCCTTCTGTTCCGCTCCTTCGGTTCTTATTCGTTCTATCTCATCTACTCAGTCCTCTCTTGTTCCTCTTAACACAACAACATAACCATTTGTTGGTTTACTATTTCCCTTCTCAAGTTGTCTGAGTTATTGACCCAGGGTTCATGTCATTCGAGGTTCCAACAAAGTCTCTAAAACTATCGTCCCTCCTGGTAAACCAGAAGGCAACACAGCACCCGGAAGGTACTGCATAGTCTGACACGAGATAGCTTGAAATGGGCGACTGTAGGACTCAGGTGTTTACATCCTAGGACAAAGTAGGGGATAGGGGTTTCTTGATTAAAGCCAGGTACCGTGAGCTGTAGGGTAAAATGTTTATCCCTTGAAGTCCCATACGTATATTTCATAGCTTAATTCCTGCAGAGTATAAACCGATTCATAATAATGTGCTAACTCATTCATCAAGATTAACCATTAATTGCTGAAAGAAAAAAGAGACATGCATGCATTCAACATATTACACGAGTATTACCGTGGTTCACCCCCTCCTAGGCTATGTCCACAAAGATTTGTCTCTTGGCTCTTTTATTATGGCAATTCTGTATTCCTGGCGCCATGTGCTTACAATTCTTCACAAAACTGGGTAAGATCTATGTGAGGCGAACTAGATCACACCAGGCTCCACAGCCTGTGGTCTAATCCTCAGATCTACCTTCCCTCGTATCTTCTTTTCTCAACAACTTACAAAATCGGTTCACACAGCTAAAATAACAACAGAGACTAACCCTCAACAACAATCATAACAACAACCATCACAATAACAATAATCAACCCTATATGATACTTTTGTATCTATATTTATACATTTCGGTCTTTTCATCCTTTTACAGAATATTACCAAAACCCTAACCCTTCTTACTTTAGGTCTTTCTCCCATACGCATGTTGTTCCTCCTCCAACTGTCGCTTTCCTTTGTGCATGCTTTATTGCATATGTGTGTGTTGTTCTTTTTTCAGTTGTTACTTCAGTTTTCTGCATGCTTTCTTTCCCACGATCGTTCTTCTTTCCCCTTCGGCTTGGTGCCAACAAAGAACCTATAACATGGATATTCCAGATGGAGCAATACTTTTATCTACACCAAGTGTCAAGCTTACAAAATATGCCTATTACATCATTGTGTTTAGAAAATGATCAATTGTTTTGGTATCCATTGCTTTCCGAAAGAAAAAAAAATCTATTATCTCTTGGTCCATTTTTATGGATGAATTGATATCACATTATGGGCATATTAAGAGAAATACATTATTTAGTCAACTGATAAATATTTCACAAAAAAGTCCAATTAAAGAGCACATTCAACAATTCCAAAAGCTCAGTCTTAGGATAAAGAACATTCTTAAGGATAATTTTTTAGATCTATTTATGGGAACTTTAAAGGATAACATTCAACATGAGGTGTGTCTCCTCGAACCTAAATCCCTAGAGCAAGATTTCACTATGGAAAGGAAAGTGGAATTTTTTTTTTTGGCTACAAGAAGGGTGGCCACTCACAACTATAGAGAGAACCATGTTCCCTCTCCTAACCCCACTCAACCAACAAGGTTGACACCTCAACAAATGGATGAAAGAAGAGAAAGGGGACTATGTTTCAATTGTGACAACAAGTACAATAAGGGGCATAAATGTAGTGAGAAGAAATTATTCTACATAGACTGTGAAGAGGAAGAAGATCAATAATTGGAACCATCACAAGATCTATATCTAGAAGAGACTACTCCAATGATATCTTGCCATGCATTGGTCGGCATCAATACTCCACAAACCCTCAAGATACAAGGATACATCAAAAATAAAAAGGTAATAGTGTTGATTGATTCTAGTAGTACCCATGACTTAATCAATTACAAATTAACAAAAGATCTCAATTGCTTTATATTTCTAGCACTAGAGTTTCAAGTAATGATTGTAGATGGAGGTACCATAAATTGTTCTAGGAAGTTACATAGTATTAAGATCAATATGGGGGAATATTTATTAGATAGTCCCATGATTTTGACCCAAATGGGTGGTTCCAATTTTGTATTAGGGGTCCAATGGTTACAATAATTAAGAACAATGGCCCTTAATTTTCGATAGCTTTTCATAAGATTTTACTCAGAAGGAATGGAAGGAAATTGAGCTTAGAGGTATCCAAGGGAAATCCTCTAAGGTGATAAGCTCTAACAACATGAAACAATTACTCAAAAAGGGACACCATGGTGTAATTGCACAATTGTGCTCACTAGATGTTCAAACATTTATATCCTCTACTCCAGTGGATCTCCAAATAGTTATCAACAACCATTCCAAGGTATTTGGAGAGATGCCTTAGGGTTTTCTACCTACTCGAGATCATGACCATGATATTCATTTGCAACCAGGAAGTGTACCACCTAAAATTAGGCCTTACAAGTATCCATATGAATAGAAGAGTGAGAATGAGCACATGATCCAAGAAATGTTAGAGGCGTGCATCATTCAACCTAGCCAAAGTTATTTCTATTCACCAATAATGATGGTTACGAAGAAGGATGGTTCATGGCGTATGTGTCCAGATTATAGACAAATCAACAAAATGACCATCAAAGATAAGTTTGATATTCCTTTCATTGATGAATAATTAGATTAATTGCATGGAGCAACTTTCTTTACTAAGTTGGATATTCGTTCGGGATATCATCAAATCATAATGAGACAAGAAGACATTCCGAAAACAACCTTTATAACAAATTAAGGAAATTATGAGTTTTTGGTTATGGAATTTGGACTTACTAATGCACCTTCAACATTTCAAAGATTGATGAATTCTATTTTCAAACCCTTTCTTAGAAAATTTGTCTTAGTATTTTTTGATGACATATTAATCTACAACAAATCGTGGGAAGAACATGTACAACATGTTAATAGAGTATTACAACTTTTGGAAGAGAAACAACTTTATGCAAAGCCTTCCAAGTGTGCCTTTGGGGTTGACGAAGTGGAATATTTAGGTCATATTGTATCTCTTGAAGGTGTAAAAGTGGACCCTAAAAAAATTAATCCTATGAGGCAATGGTCAATTCCCAAAACCTTGAAGAAACTTAGAGGATTATTAGGATTGATAGGATATTACCAAAAGTTTGTAAATAACTATGATCAAATATAGGCACCTCTAAGAATATTATCAAAGAAGGAAGTATTTTATTGGACTCAAGAAGAAACCAATTATTTTGAACAACTTAAGGAGGCTATGTGTACAACTCCTATCCTAGCCACACCTAACTTCACAAAAACATTTATTGTGGAGTGTGATGCCTTAGGCCATGGCATTGGTGCAATTTTAATGCAAGAAGGAAGGCCCCTTTCCTTTGAAAGTAGCTCACTTAAAGGGAAAAAACTTACTCAAACCCATTTATGAAAAACATGTTGGCCATACTACATGCATTTAATAAACGTCGCCCTTATCTAATAGGAATAAACTTCAAAGTAAAAATTGATCATAATAGTTTGAAGTAATTCTTTGAAGAACAATTATCTCTAGAAGAGAAACAAAAATTGGTTACAAATATGCTAGGTTATTACATTGAAATTATGTACATTAAAGGAAAACATAATATTATGGCAAATGCACTTTCAAGGAAAGAGGAAGAAATAGAGAGTTCACTATGTGTTATTTCTATTATGCAATTTGATTGGGTGGAAGAAGCAAGGACATAATGGAAGCAAGATCAAGAGATATGCAAGATCATTCAACAACTACAAGAGGACCCTAATGCATTAGATAAATTTGTATGGAAGAATGATTTTCTATGGTATCATGATCACCTATATTTATGTAAAAATTCTCAACTCAAATAGAAGGTCCTTATGGAATTGCACAATTCTCCTATAGGAAGACATTCAGGGTTCTTGAAAACTTACCACAGGCTCAAGAAGGATTTTTTTCTAGGAAGGTATTAAAACTAGTGTTCAAAAGTTTGTGTCTGAATGTGTGGTATTTCAACATAATAAGGGAGAGACAATCAAGAATCCAAGTCTCCTACAACCATTAGCCATACCAAGTCAATGTTGGGAAGAAGTTTCAATGGATTTTATTACAGGTTTACCCAAATATGAAGGAAATATTTTCATCATGGTAGTAGTGGATCGACTGACAAAGCATGTGATCCAGGTGGATATTGGTGGCCACCCACCTATTCCAAATGGCTCCTTTTGACAGTTTTAGTTCAACACGTTCTTCTGTAATTCTTTGTAATTGTGGGTTCTACACTTTAGGGGTTTTTTGAAGCCCTACATAGCTTCCAGGTGGAGATTGGTGGTCTCCTACCTAATCCAACTGACTTATTTTGGATGTTTTCATGTCAATATATATTTTTGTACTTCTAGGGCCATTTTAGGGCCCTAAACAATGTTTTTTTGGCTTTCCACAGTCCAATTGTAGACGAAGTCACAACTTGATGNGAAAATACCTTTCCAACGGGCTATCACATGCCTAAAGCGAAGGTCGTATGCAAAAGTTACGACCCTGAGAAGTTGAGGTACCAACTTACCCATTGGGGCCCACATAACTTTTGGTGTTTCATCCCCTAGGGTTAGGTTTATGGATGTCTAGGGTTTTATAATTTATGAGTAATGTTTAAAAGGCCTATGGATCTTCATTGTAATCATTCCAGTCAGACAGATGCACGTAGAAGCCACATCTCTTCATAGAGATAACTACCACCATTCGAGCAAGTTGTTTTCAGTTCTATAGTTTTATAGTTTCAATCTATTTCATTTATTCAATAGAAGTTATTGTTCACTGGATATTTGTTTTTGTTCTCCGTATCTCTATGTTATTGTATTCAGTCTGTTATTTATTTCCTTCTGCTCATAAATCTAGATCAATGGTATAAGAGCGGTTTGATCTTCATTTATTTTTCTTCGTGCATGTCCTCGACAAGATCTGGGTACAAGAAGTTGGGACTTGAACCAGTCGAGCCTTTGCATTATCGGCCATGTCGAGCTCAACCACAACTCATGGGGGATGAGAAGAAATATTATGGAGAAGGAGATCCTTTTAAACTGTTGCTCGAGGAAGCCCTTGTGCAACAAAGGAATGAAATGATGTACAACTTTGCATAGATCCTTCAATGACTGCCCATAGGAGATGCATCTTCATCAAGTGACCATGCAACCCCCTTCAAGGTACAAGTAAATTTTGGTATTCCATTATTTAAAGGAACGATGGATGTGGATGTTGTATATAAATGGTTGAATCTACTCGAAGGGTAATTTTTGGTCCACAATTTTTCTGATAGGTAAAATATTACTTTTTCACTCCTCAAGGCCATCCCCCATGTTAAGGACTAGTGGGATACTTACTCTGAGAAAAGGGACATAGATGAATTTGCAATATTTGTGGTCACCCCCACATGGGATTCCTTCAGGGATTCCATTAAATAACAATACTGTCTTGTTGGAAGCTACGAGGACCAATACACAAGATGGAATAGACAATACCATATTTCACCAAAATTTTTCCATACCCTATGCACCAAATTGGGTATCAAAGAATCTAAATGACATCTGGTGCTCAAATATTGCAGTTGTCTGCATAGATAAATTCAAATAGAATGGAGTTTTTGGACATTGCATCATTGGGTACGGCTTATAGATATGCTATCAAGATCGAGCATAAATTTAAGTAGAAGAGGAGAGAGTTTGGATTTGCAAACTCCTCACAGCCGAAGTAGGGAAAAGGTGTCCCCAACCCACAAAACAAGGGATGGAGCAAAGATGGTCACTCTCAAGACAACTAGTCCAAGCCGCAACGGAAGAAGGGTAATGATAAGTCGAAGAAGGGCATGGGAAAGTGGTGTGAATACCATAAAATCCCTTGGCACAACACCGAAGAATGTCTCTCTAGGAGGTCACTAGTGGACAAGCTAAAAGCTTCCGAGTTAGAGGTAGATTCTGATTTTGAATCAAATACAAAAGGAAGGAAGTGGATTGTCGATGTTGAACCCAACACCATCGTCGCTACCACCAAATTTCAGTCAAGTGAACCAGAAGAACCAAAGGAAGGGGAACGACTCTTTCACTCACAAATGTGGTTAAAGAGGGCTCTGCTTCATTTCATTTTCGATAGTGGTAGTCAGAAGAACCTAATCTCAGTAGAGTTCATCAAGCGGCTAGACCTGTCAATGACACCGCACCCACATCCCTACACCATTGGATGGCTTCACCAAGGAAGAGATATTCGCATAAGTCAACAGTGTCGTTTGCCCTATGACATCAAGCCCTTCAAAGATGAGGTATTGTGTGATATTTATCCCCTTGAAGGGCTTGANAGTAGAGTTCATCAAGCGGCTAGACCTGTCAATGACACCGCACCCACATCCCTACACCATTGGATGGCTTCACCAAGGAAGAGATATTCGCATAAGTCAACAGTGTCGTTTGCCCTATGACATCAAGCCCTTCAAAGATGAGGTATTGTGTGATATTTATCCCCTTGAAGTTTGTGATGTTCTTTTAGGACAACCATATTTGTGGAAGTGACATGTTGTGTATGAGTCTAGATCCTGCAGTTTTATTATTACTTTGTGTAGACAATTGTATAAGATACATAAGGTAGTTCCTCCTACTAGTATTTCTTTAATATCTGCTAAGAAATGCAGTAAGGTCATTTCACAGACCAAGAATTTCATCTTCTTTGTGATTCGTGCTCACAGTAAGAAGAAGGTCTCTTCCACATCTGTGACCTCTACATAGAGCCTTTCTTTTTAGAAGAAGCAAGTGGACATAATCATGGAAGAGTACAAAGACATCTTCTCCTCACCCACCGGGCTATCGACGCACTACCAAGTCAAGCATCCAATTGATCTAACCCCTCGTGCACCTCTTCCAAATAGACTAGTTTATCATCACTCACTGATGGAAAATGAAGAAATCAAGCATCAAATTCAATAGCTTCTTCAAAAGGGGCACATCAGACCTAGATCCTCTCCTTGCAGAAGATCGATTGTACTGGTGTAGAATAAATAATGGAACTGGTGGCTCTGCATTGATTACAGAGCGTTAAACAAAATCACAATCAGGAACTGGTACCCAATTCTCCAAATTGATGACCTTCTTGACCAACTCAAGGGGGCCAATTTCTTCAACAATATTGACCTAAATTTTGGCTACCACCAGGTTCCCATCGAACAGACTGGTGTATGGAAGACATCTTTCAAATCTAAAGAAGGTCTCTTTGAATGGATGGTCATGCCCTTTGGCCTATAAAATGCACCAACAACTTTCATGAGGTTGATGGATGATGTATTGAGACCCTTGACCAATGCTTTTGTGGTGGTATATATGGATGACATCCTCATCATCAACAAAACTTGGGAGGAGCACATGCAAGATATTCAACAGGTTTTGAGCACTCTATGGTAGCACAAGCTATATGCCAACTTGGAAAAATTATCATTTGGCATGAACATGCTCCAATACTTGGGATCCATTGTTGATGAACACAGGGTACATGTGGATCTAGCTAAGATCCAAGTCATCCATGTCTAGCTAGCCCCGACCACACTAACCGAGATTTAGATCTTCTTGGGACTTGCCAACTTCTACCAACGGTTCATGTTGGGATTCTCCCATATTGCATGGGACCTTAACCAAGTGACCAAGGGTGGTGGAAAGGAAAATTTCATGTGGAGGAAGGCATAACAACGAGAATTTGATGATCTGAAGCATCGCTTATGATCATCTCCAGTACTCTCCTTACCCGATCCGCGACAACCGTTCGAGATTGAGATTGATGCATCTGACTATGTTGTAGGCACATTTCTCACTCATCACGGTCATATGATAGCATACCATAGTGAGACACTCTCAGATATTGTTAGAAAATATCCCACCTATGACAAGGAAATGTATTCCATTGTACAATCTTGTCGTCAATGGAAAATACATTATGGGAAAGGAGACAATCATCCACATTGATCACAAGCCTCTGAAGTTCATACAGACACATGGGAAGTTGCAGAACAACCGCCATCAGAAGTGGTCCACATACCTACAACAGTTCCATCTCAACATCAAGTATAATATAGGGATCATAAATCGTGTCGCTGACTGCCTCAGTCGACCTCCTGTGGCTGCAATCATCGCCATGATCCATTCCTGTGGGCATGAGGAATCTAAGTGGCCCCAACTTTATTAACAAGATCCTCACTTCGCCACCACCTATCAGCGCCTGGGTATAGGCGCGAATACCACCAATTTTCACATTCAGGATGAACTATTATGCCATATGGTCCACCTCTGTGTTTTTGCAAGAGAGCATGCAAAGATGATTTGGGAGGCTCACTACAGTCGAATGGAAGAAAATTTTGGCATGGAGAAAACTGTGGTCATTCTACATAAACATTTTTATTGGCCCAAACTTTGACATGACATCAACAAGTATATTAGATCTTGCACTTCTTGTGCCATTGCCAAGCTAGCCATTAAGAAGAAAGGATTATACACCCCTCTTCCTACTCCCGAAAGGCCATTGGAATCCATCTTGATGGATTACATGTCTAGCCTTATGTCCACTAAGAAAGGAAATGATTGTGTATTTGTGGTGGTTGATCGGTTTTCAAAGATGGCCATTCTCACAGTCTGCAAGAAGAGCGCCACAACGATAGATACTGCCAAGAGCTTCTTCGAACGAGTGTGGGTCCATTTTGGGATACCACAAACCATCATCTCCAATCATGATAGTAGGTTCCTTATCACATTTTGGTTAAGTCTCTGGACACTGTTGGACACCAAGATCACTGAATCCACTGTCTTCCACCCTCAAACTGATGGCCAAATAAAGGTCGTCAATCGGATGATTGTGCACATCCTGTGCATGTATAACTCTAGGAATTTGTGTACATGGGATGAGAGTCTTCCCTATGTTCAACACAGTTATAACAGGGCTCTCCATAGCTCTATCGGCCATAGCCCATTTCAGGTGGGGATGCGATTCCAACCCTTGGGTCCCATTGATGTTGCACTACCTCTTGCAACCACACAGACAAAATCTTCCCATGTTCAATCTGAGGCCAACA
Organism: Picea mariana; assembly: GCA_032191745.1. NCBI lineage: Eukaryota > Viridiplantae > Streptophyta > Pinopsida > Pinales > Pinaceae > Picea > Picea mariana. The sequence goes on from JASDQU010309061.1 coordinate 64,983, forward strand.
AATCTACCGGATTCATTGAGCAGATTCAACACATCTACCAATAGGTCCATGAGATTTTGTAAAAAGCCAATGCTAAGTGCAAGAATCGCCATGATCAACATTGGATATCACACAAGTTTTAAGTGGGAGACATGTTATGGTTACATTTGTAGAAAGAACGCCTTATGTGGCTCCACCAGAAGCTCTATCCACTTAGCTATGGTGCTTACACTATCACCAAGGTTGTGGGAGACAATAATTTTGAGCTCAACACTCCCCCCTTCATTGGCTTGCACCCAGTGTTCAATGTGGACCTCCATCAACCATATTTTCCACCATTATTGTACACCTCAGAGATCGCAGAATAGTTGACACCAACAAATCTCAAACCTAATTGCATGGAATAGGCATCCACTAATCAAATAGTGGACACACAAGTCAAGGGCACTTGCCAGTAGAGGATCCAGCTTTATCGGGTTGCCAAGGTAGGGCAACTCCTGCACCAAGGAAAATGGCTCACCTAGGGCTAAATTCAACACAAGTTTCCTCACCTGATAGAGGCACTCAACGCAATGGATACGATTGCTTCCTAAGGGGGGAGTACTGATCCAGGTGGATATTGGTGGCCACCCACCTATTCCAACTGGATCCTTTTGACAGTTTTAGTTCAATGCGTTCTTATGTAATTCTTTGTAAGTGTGGGTTATACACTTTTGGGGTTGTCTGAAACCCAACACAAATTCCAGGTGGATATTAGTGGCCGCCCACCTAATCCATCTAGCTTATTTTGGAAGTTTTCATGTTAGTACATCTTTTTGTACTTCCAAGGTTGTTTTGGGGCCCTAAACAATGTTTTTTGACTTTCCATAGTCAAACTATAGACAAATTCACATTTTGATGAAACAATGCATAGTTCTTGAAAATACCTTTCCAACGAGCTACCACACACCTAAAACGAAGGTCGTATGCAAAATTTACGACCCCAGGAAGTTGAGGTACCAACTTACCCATCGGGGCCCACATAACTTTTGGCATTTCATCTCCTGGGGTTAGGTTTTTGGATTTCTAGGGTTTTGGAATTCATGAGTAATGTTAAAAAGGCCTATGGATCCTCATTATTATCATTCTTCTCATACGGATGCATG
>JASDQU010309062.1:20327-37535 GCA_032191745.1 Picea mariana
AACTGCTAAGGTTGTTAACAAGGTAGTACTTCTTGTCATCTCTAGGAAAGTTGTATACTCCTATCTATTACAAAAAACTTTAATCGATTTTGGTGTCAATTATGCTTATTTTTTCTTTTGATATTGGCCATTCTATTATAAACTAGTTAAAGTGATTGGAACCACTATTCCATGGAAATTTACTCAAACCAATCTTCATTGGTTTAATGATTTTGGGACTATGGATTAGTCAGCCTTGATTGTTTAGTGTTTCTAGCTATCCAGAAGAGTGATGGAACCTTCTCCCTCGGGAAAGTTTCCCTATTTTTGGCATTGATTTTTTGATGTTTGTATTTAGATGTTTAGCTTATTAACATGTAGATCAATAATTAATATTACTATTGTTGCTAAAAAGGTAGTACATATGGCCATTTTCATCTAAAAATAGAAGAAAAATCTACTACATTGTCATTTCTATGTTTTCCAAACTCTTGAAATGAAAAATAGTGTATGCCATATTGTTATGAGGAAAATCTCTCTATGGATAGGGGTAAACCACAACAAACCAAAAAGACTGCATAAATCAAATCTAATCTAAGGTATGCTATATAAACAAATATGCTAACAAGATGAGATAAGAGGCCTACCTCGCCCAGACGTTCGATGAAGTCCACTGTTGAGCACTTGACCCAAAGCAATATACATGCAACTAGTCCTCAACAACCAAGCAATGCATGAATATGGTGATGATATATAATGTTAGCACATTCAATAGCATAATCCATCAATATTCATAACAAAGAAGCCCATGGAATAATAATTCAAATATTTGCGAGATATTAATTGGATGAGAAAAGAGTATTTCTATCAAGATGTAATCAACAAAAGTGAATGAGTTACAAACTTATGTTTCGACACGGTTTGGAACCGAGAAAATAAGTTCCTTCGAATTGGGCCTCCACCACTTCAATCCTACACCAAAAGCAAGCTCATATAATAGATACAATGAAGTTCTCAGTGAATTAGGGAAGAGCCTAGGGGATGAGCAATGTGTTCAGACTCAAGGGACAAAGGGATGCAGATTCAATGTGAAGTGAATAATTTCGCCATAGTAACTTTGCTCTCAAAGTTGAATTATTTCTCGTCTTTTCCATAGCTCGGATTTGGCCCATTTATAGCCTTCAAGTGGAACTGAAGGGCTGATTCAAAACATTTCCAGTATATGGAAGGCCAAGGATCATTGATATTGTGACGTGACATGTAAAATCGACACCATCTTTTTAATTTTGGGCACATTTCCCGATGTATGTGGGTTGTAGTGGTGAAACCTGCATATACACGTGATGTAATATAGGTAGAGCATGTATATGTGGAAAAATCGTGTTTTTTGTTCTGGGATTTTCAAAAAGGGACTTCAAGTCTGCATATGGAAATGGAAAAAATCCCTTTGTGCAAGATTGCATGGGGTAAGGGAAATCTTGCTATAACAGATGCCACCTAATGTTTGAGGTCAAAGGAGTATCTATGATGGCCGAAATACATTATAAGACCTATAAGTGGAGTAATGGGGACCCAACTGGAAGAATTAGTTTCTCATTACAGTCTTGAATTTGCATACATGGATGCCAATTTGAATTACACTACCGATCCATGTGAAAATATACCAAACAACTGTCCATGGCCATGAATAGGAAAATACAAATTTGGTTACATGCAAAAGATTATCATAGTCATGGATAAGGCCCAGTAAAACTAGTCTCAAAATCAATCTAAAGATATTTGTATACAATGGAGTACAATCTGATCTCCCATGATCACTAAAATCACACAAGTACTGGTCCAATGAAAAGGTAGAAACAACTTAGGAAAGTTGCGAGTCTAAGTTGATGTCTTCAAGTATTCTACAGAATCTGCCAAAGGTGCAAGTATACATCATGTGAATAAAGGAGTTTAGATCAAACACAATGAGACTTGGTTTGCTTACCGGTCATTGAGGTATACCATTAAAAAATGAGAGACAACCTACCTATGATGAAAGTAGGTATCAACACACCGATTACATTCTTACAAGTGTGAATAAAGGAGTCGGGTTCAAACACTTTAAGAATTCATTGATCATGAGACATTGATGTATTCCCAAATGTCGATGGCGAGAGAACCTACCACTAATGACTGCAAGCCTCTAGGTAATCATAGAACTCTAATTCTTGTCTTGAGAATAGATGAGTTGAAGTTGATGGAAGGAGACCTACTGAAAGGAGAGGATTAAGGAATATCTCATCATTCATCATGAGGTATAAAACAAGAGCTTGATGATTTGAAGGAAATCCGACGAAGAACATGTTCACGAACCAACTAACCCGTGCGACTTTCGCGTGTGCCAGGTGCAAGTTGTACATGAAAAAGACCCTCTCAATAACATCCAATGAGAAAAATTGTGGACAAAGGTGAGGAATCCACCAATAAGGCTAATGGGATCCAAGAGATTGCAGAAATCCCAACGTGTGAATATATCTCTTCTTGTCGAAAACAAGGGAAACCACCCTATCAACGACCAATGATGAAATGTCAACTGTTGTGTTCAAGGTTAACTACCATTGAGGAAAGTAGGACCAAGGTGCACAATAGGACTACAACTTCATGTGATTTTGAGACAAACTGAGAGTATGACCGACATGAAAATTGAATAGTTCTAAGGAATGGCTGACACATGTTGATAGACATCCTTTGAACAAGAGCATGAAACATATGGAAGACTCAGGAAACATAGAATTAATGATGAAACCATGAGATGTAGGAGACATCAATCAAATTATCCACAGGGACTGGAAGATTAATCAGTCGAGGGAGTAAACTCTTTGTAACGAGCTCAGCTTCCTAAGGCCATTCTAGACCCAAAATTATAATGAAAAGTTGACTCAAAAATTTTGTGCTCTGTTCAAAGGTGACATGGTTGCTGCTAATATAGGATAATACTCCCTTCCCACCCATTTTTTTTTTTGCATAGTCAAATGAATGCTATGATATAGAGAAAGAAACGAGTTCCACAAGTAAGCAAAACTAGTTCTAGGAGTGGAACATACCTATGCTCAATGCAAGGAGGTGCATATGGGAGATGGACACTCAGAGGAATGTTCCCTCCTAGGTATAGGGTGTCAAGTTGTGAAGGATATAAAAAAGGATCTGCTTAGTTGAGGACGCAAAACTGTTGAGGCAAACAATTTATAATGCAAAGTGAGAACCGACAATACTCTAAATATTGCAAGCAAGGGCATGAGATGCAATCACAACTTAACGCCAGAAAATGTCATTTTCCGTAATCTTAGTCTACTTGGTTTGAAAAAGGCATAAAATTGTACCAAATAGATGTCCTTTCAAATCCAATCTATGAGTGTGAAATAGACAAGTTCACTCGGCCATCTTTTCACTTTTTGAAAATGAGTTGGAAAAGAGCTTAAACCAAACTCGTCTGGCATTCCTCTAGGTATAGTTCAACATGTTTATGAGTAAAAATGAGGTTCAACATAAATTCATGTATTACCCATAAGGGACTACCTGTCCTATGGAAAAAATCTATGCATGGGCATCGAATGAAGCAGAATATCTAACTAGGATACCAATGTTTGGTAAGTCTCTACCATATGATAACGACACTTCTAATAACAGATAGAAATCTCTTTGTTGCTAAAAAATGGGTTCGTACCTAAGGCATATGAGTCACATTTATAGGATGATGCAATTGTGCATGATGGAATGGATACCTATCCTATATGTTGGGTAGCAAAAATACTTGTCCAAAGTTATGAACGGTTGACATAATGCTAAAAATGCAAGAATCCTTAGACAAAACTACAAAAGCCAATTCAATCCATTGTTGTATTAGTCCATTAGGTGAAAATATTATCTAAAACTATGCAAAGTGGGTAAAAATTTGCTATAAATAGTAAAAAAAACCAAATTTACTATACCATTTTAGTTTTTTAACCAAATAGTGAATTTTGGACCAAATTACCTTGGATCTTCAACTGGTGATTGCGGGAGATACGAGTGATGGAATCAACGATCATATGGACCAGGTAATTCCTCTTCCCCTCTTCTTTCTTTTTAGTGGATTACATTTTTTCTTTAGGTTTGAAATTTTAAGTTATCTAGGGAACAAATTAGAAGTTTAGGTGTATGTCGGCTACCGTTCATTGGGTTGTGTATATGCATGGTTATACACGAATGTCTAGAAGACAAACAATGTATACTCATCACTATATGTGACTGTAAACACTAAATCCCTCATATATGTCCGTAAACAATGTATTTTAGTGAATGCTAACTCAAAAAATGATATTCTCTTGCACGATGGTGCGAGAGTGGAGGGAAAGAGAACATGAGGAGGTAGATGATGCTGTGGAAAGAGATCTGGGGGCCCAAATGGCCTTGCAGGTTGTATAATTTTTTGGCTCTCAAGGTATGAGGGCCCAAGTGATCTTTCTACAATTTCTCGTGGATTACTGGGATCCATATAGTGAGAGCTTCAACCTTGATGGGAAACCATTACGGATTGAATTCGAGGATATCTATTTCTTGACGGGGTTGTTGCATCGGGGGTGAGGTGTTCAACCTCAAAGACCGGGGAGCTAGGAGAAGTATGAAGATAGAAGAATACATAGCCGCTCATTGCATTGTAGATACCAAGAAGCTCTAGAGCCAAATCCCCATCCGAGCGATAAACAATGTAAGCCTCAATATTGTTGTCCTCATTTTGACACAAATCAAAGGATCGACCATGTTGCACTAGGCATCGAGGCCTCTTGTGTTCTAATCTGTAGAGCGCTTGAGACCCATGGTGTATGAATGGTGCACCTCACTACTGGCTAACATGAAGAGCCAATTGAAAGAATGAAAACAGGGTGGTAAAAGGAACTTCGTGTTCGCTTCCCTCTTGTGTATCTTTTTCTTTGAGCGGGTTCCAATTTTGGGACCTAGAGTTGATATTGTTGCGAGAGGACCTCACGATCCATCCATGGCATGATGGACTAAGGTAATGAGACAAAAGGGGGAAGGTAGGGTGCCGACACCATACAACGATGATTTCTTTTACTGGTTGAGATGAAAGGTCATTTCTCTAAAAGACTACTCCTATGTAGGGATCAACTTTAGAGGGGACCCTCACATGTCATTACCACCAGGGACCTCCTATAGGGACATAGGTATGCCAAAGTTTTTTAAACATTTAATTTTCTTTTGTGTTTTCGTATAGGAAAAAAAAATATTTTTGGATGATGTTTAAGTACTAATTAGACACATATGTGACGTAGACATAGGTCCACAATGATCGGACGAGCTTCCATGACATCATCAAAGGCACCAGGGAGATGAGGGGGTGGAAGGAGGAACAAAGAGGGTCCTTCAAAATGTGCAGGGAAACTTGTTGTTGCACCCCTTTTGTCACCTGAATGAGCAAAATAGGGATGCTTACAAGCCTAGTTGGGTTAGCTAGGCAAGACAACAGTGAATGAAAGAGTTAGAAACATCAAACATAAAGAATAAACAAAGAACTAAGCTAAGAACAATAAAAGAAACTAAACTAGAGTGCATAAGAACATTAAAATCGAAAATAAATAACACTCATGCCATCAATGGATAGGATTGTATTAGTGGGAAAACACCAAAGAGAAAGGGAGATATATGGGTCCCCTCTTCCTCCAAGGGAGGTCTTTTGGACCCCCAAATATCGATCTCTTCTTACAAGTAATAAACTAGGATGAAATGGTGAAGAGAATCCAAATCACATTCACTCAAGAGGTGATATGAATGGCTAAATGAAATGGTGCTTGTATACTCTTGATGAGAAAGGAGGATTCTCCAAGAGAATATAAGAAGCATAACAATACAAATGAATTCCTTAGAAATATATTGCACCCATGGCTTCCTTTTATAGCATAACTTTGAGGCATTATGCAACCAATTATTAGTGTGAACAAGGGGCCCTTTTGGGCACCCTTAGGTCTTTGTCCATCCCCCCAGTCAGATTCAACTGAGATTTGGGTGTCAAATCGACTTGGAAGATGAACCAGAAGTGGGTGGAAAGCTGACCAATATCATAAATGCATCGTTCTAAGGGGTGCATGGTTTTTTGTGTCCACAGTCGCGCATCGTGCGCATGTGCACTTTTCTTTCATTTCTGGATGGCACATGTGCACAGACTCCATGTATAGTCTTAGCGCATGCTGATTTTATAACTGGTTGTATAGTTTTGAACCTTTTGGAAATGAATTTTTTATCCATGAGTGAACTAATTAGTGTTTTGAAGATGTTGGGTTCCTGCAACCATTTGCGGATGAAATTTCGATGATAACAGATGCCCCCTAATGTGTGAGGTTAGGAGGATAGATATAGTCGAAAGACATCAATATTTCTTCTACTAAGAGTACCTTTGTAAGAAAGAGCATTGTGGGGAGTTCCAAGAGCGACCGATTGGGGGTAGAGAGGAACCTGAAGGACCCAAACCTTTCTCAAGGGGTGAAAAAAATAAAATTGTTTACAAACGAGGCGGGCATGCTCCATGCTCGTGTCATTTAAATCAAAAATGTGTAATAGTAACTGAAGCTATGTGTTGACATATATCACTGCAACGCCCTCCGGGGAAGTTTGATAATAATAAAGGACAATTATGATGGTGAAAAAACTTTGGAAAAGGTAATGACACCTGTGAGTAGTGTCGATGATATGCAGACATTGATATTCTATCAAATTTCAAAGGTCTTTGGCATATATAAAAACAACTACAATAGTCACAAAGTAAGACCTGTCGCCACATGATAGAGTGTTGAGGTCAAATGTTGTGGGGGTCAACAACAACAGAGAGAAATGATGGTTCTCTTTTTGTCAGCCAAGACTCTACATTATAAAGGTAATGAGAGCCAAGATAGTGTTGCCCTTATGGGAACTGTGTTGATGTCGAGAGAAAGGGAAACACGAATCCAAGAAGCAAAGGTCTTCATGAAATCTACCGGGTAAAATCAGGGACTGAGGAGGAACATGGAAAGATTCTAGAGACAAGGAGACTCAAGACTGCCCTTGGTTTGGGGATTTGCGAAGGAGAAGTGGCAGCAACTGTAAAACTGAATCTAGTATCAGGGGGATGACTAGATTGGATTTAAATTGTTCCAGAGGTGTGACAAAATAGACAAACTCAGAGATCGGGGGTACATGGACTGTGGGATGCTTGGGGTTTATGGATGATGTCAACAGGAGTAGAATATAAGGTATGCCCCAACCAAGGGCGACAGGGGTTGCGTTTGCCAAAAAAGGGAATGTCGCCAAAGGTGATGACAAAAACTACATAATGGCTGAAACCAAAGGATTTATATAGTTACCAAATAAATAAAGAATAATTGGGGATGAGCATACAGATATAGAAATGGGTGCCCCAATGCAATATGTCTTGGCCTATGAGGGCACAAGTTGCATGGGAAGTAGGTGGATGGTGGGGGGCCCATAGGTGGTTTTCTGTATTAGGTGAGATGAATGGAGGAAAATATACAGATGAACAAACTGAGGGTGGGGGATATGGAGGGCTAATGATATTGTGGAGGTGTAGTCAAAAAGGTGAATTAGGATGAGATTACGCGGGAGTCCATGATGGGGAAGTTAGCAAAATGAGGAGAAGGAGCATGCGACTAATTCTTGGGAATGCATAGACGATGAGGACTCCTAGCCCTAGGGGGTGAAAGGAGCATGAGTGTAAAAGTGCCAAGGGGGACTGTAAATGGGACAATTCATGTGGGGAAGAGTGCTATCGAGTGACAGTACTTGAAATGAAGAGGAGGTATGAGTACTGCAGAGCTGGATGGGGGGTGAACCTAGAGGCAAATATTAGTGGGTGTAACTGAGAAATGCAATTGAGATTCATAGGGAATGATTACATGTGAGTAGCAATTTTATACCTGAAAGGACCGTGTTGATTTGCAGTGACCAAGTACGTGCACACATGAAAACCAAATACCCGATGTTAACAATGTCTGAAGATGAAGCATAGAATGGTTATTTGATAATTTTTAACATAAGCATGTGTACCTGGGCATGATGTGAGAAAAATTCTCCCCAGGGGATGAAGATAGATGGTAGCCTAGGGACTTAGACTGTGTAGGTGGCAGGATCCTAGTCCTGTTGATGAAGATGGATCAGAAAACGGACGTTCGGAGCTCCCTGAATGGAGTATGGAAGTGTGGAAAAAGGGACTATATATAGTTGTAGGGCCCACATTGCCACCTGATTTGTAGTTGCTTCCAGAGTGACTGGATGAGAGATTTGAGGAGAGATTTCGATATTTTGGGAGAACGAGACAACCGATTCAGGATCCGTGAGTGTCAGGTTAGTGGTTGGATCCTCCTACATAGTAGTTAGGATTTCGTTTCTGGGCACGGGCTATATGGATGACCATATAGGGGATTTTGTGAGTGTGGGCACACCAGTGCACGTGTGATCGAAAGATTCATGTGCACAAGTGCGCGGCTGTAATTTGGAGAGTCGCGCATGGGGGATTTCGAAGGGGAAAAATAGATGATCATGTAATGCGGGCCTCTTCGGAGCACAACAACGCATGCATGTGCGGCTGTGTTCCTGCCAATTGCGCATGTGTGCGCAACTGTGTAGTGAACTGGCGCACTATGATGCGCATATGTATGTGTGATAAGTGCACATGGGTCTACCCATGTATCGCCGATACACGTGCATGTGTGCGTGACTATGGGATGAACAAGCGTACATATGTGCACGCTTGTTGGGAAAACAACTGTGCCATTGAGGCAAAGATGAAGGGTGGAAAAACTTACCTTTTTTGGAGATTTTGATGTTTTTATGGGTTGTGATGGCTGATCAAGTAATGCATATGTGGATGCAGGTAACCACTGGGAAGATGTCGGTTCATTGGAGGGAGAGAGATTGGGCACACCTAAGGGAGGCAGTGAGGGGTGACGAGCTAAGGGAACACGAATACCTTTTGCATAGGAGACAGTGGCGAGTATCTGATACTTGTACAGATGGAGACCCTGCAAGAAAATGAAACCTGTAAACATTAGTTTCTATTCGAAGTTTATGTAACAAAAGAAAATAAATTTCAATAAGATGATGAAAGTTAAACCAATAATTCCCTTTCCAGAAAAATACTTATCTTATGATGCATGGATTCAAATCCTTTCCCCATCACAACTGTCTGTTTAGAGGTTCGGGTCGAGGGAGGAAGGTGTGGTACAATTTCGGATGGGTCCTCACAAGAACAAGGCCCATCATTAGTGACAGTAACAAGTTTTACCAAACCCCCTCTCTTAAGAATTAATCAATAGAAAAAATCCTTACCTTGTAAACTATACAAAGTTACCACAAGAGGAATGCCAAAACAATAACACAAACATTTTGTACAGAATATAGACTTGCTTAAAAGTTAAGGTTAAGTCAATCTCGAACCAAACTGTAATGAGTAAGTAAAATTCAATAGTAAGAACAGATTTATCGTGCTATGGTATTCAGATGACAGAAATGAATTTCCACCCATCAAGGTGACAAGGTTTCATTCCAAGAACCGAAATATCATGTTGTAGGATTCCCAATAAATTGACCGAGGTATCACGGAGACAGAAGCAGGTAAATCAAAAAACAATAGTAAAGGCCAGCCGAGAATATGATAGATTAATAGAATATATAAATAGAGGGAATATAACATACTACCCTACCAAATAGAAAGAGTCCCCATCGATGAACTATTCACAGGGCCAAGATATCACAGTGAGATTCTTTAAGGAAAACAAAAATAGTAATAACGAAAACGAAGCGACATATATACCAAGCCTTACGTATTTCTCAGTGAGATGCATGGTAAGAACTATATCCTCTCTGTTAAACGAAAGCTTACTTGAGGGGTAGCATATGCTATCCAGTAACCCTAACTCTGAAATACCTAATAACTACTACAGATAACTCCCAAATGACTAGTCAAGGAAGAACACAACAAGAATAAAAGACATGGTGGTAACTAATAGAACAATAAAATATTTAAATGTCCTTTCGAAAAGTTACACCTCCATACTTTTATCTATCTCGGGATTATGTTAAGGAAGAACTCACGAGTGTTTTGGACTGTGACATGAGTTACACTATGCAAACAAGCACAATCCCTCCCATTCTTTGCCTCTGAAGACTATGGTATGCAGGACCTCTTCAAAAAACTCAGAAATGACAAACTGTGAACTTACTCCAATCCTAATTGGTGCATTGACGTCTCGTAGTAAATGCAAGAAGTGCAGAGTACGTCTAGCCATGTGACAATTACAGGGTGAGTGTGATGCTTTAGGTATGGATCCCAGTAAACATAAAGGAATTTTGCAGGGTGACCATTAATGTAGTACAGATCGTTAACTATTGCGACAGAAAAAACCATCTCTTCCACTTAAGGAATATCTTGATTGGACAGCATCATGACTCAGGTTAACAATTTCTCCCCCTCTGTGTTAGTCCAAGACAATCGTCAGATCCTAGTTGTCAATATTTCATTTGCATTTGGGTGTAGTACTTTCATTACTTTTTCAACTCCGATTTCAAGAACCAAAACATAACTGAGACTTGGTAGTTAGGTTAACTGCTTGGTGTAAAGGAAAACCCTGACTCCATGTCAATTATGGATGAGAACTAGTTAAAGTTCCTAAGATAACACCATTAAGTGAACCTGCGCATGGACGTGGAGCTATGTGTTAAATTAAAATGAGTTGTAACATGTATTATAAGACTACCCTTGTATGCATAACCTATATGCATTTGGGTAAAGATTAAAGGTAGAAGGAGGCATGCTAATGGTGATGAGGGTTTCCCTTATAACCTTTCTTCTCATGACATAGATAAGATATCTGGTGGCAAGAAGAAGTGTAGAGGTTTATAACAAGGTTTTGTTTTATAGAGAGAGTTACAATTAGCAAGGTTTTATTACAGAATTTCATAATCAAGTCGACATCAAATGTAACTAGGAGCTTCTCCTTCTTCTCCCAAGAAACTTATAAACATTTTTTTTTTTTGTAATAAATATGAGGTACATTACAATTAAAAAAATCAATGGTTCCTCCTTCTGTTTAATTATGGTCTATTCTTGTTTACTCTATAGTTTTAATCTATTCTTTCACTCTTTGTAAACCACAAGAATCATCCCAAAGTTGTACTTAAATTCATATATATATTCATTGGTTTAAGTTATTTATTAAACACTAGAAATAATTGAGCATATCAAAAGTTCATTATATAACCACATTCTACAACCATATCTACAATTATTTATTTGTTGTATATTTATTCAAGTACCATCTTACAATAACCAAATGCATAGGTCCATTATGAATATAAGACAGGAGGACTAAAATATTAGCAGCCTATACACATTTCGAGAAACAAGTTAACTGAGCTTTGGCATTATGAGGAAGAAGATACAAAGTAGTAGAAACATCAAAGGACTATATCAAAGACCAAAGAGATGTAGAGTTGACCACTACTTTTATATGGTTATGAAAACGGTCTTAGAAGTATTGTAAGTTGTCTAAAGAATTGAAAAACATGAATAAGAATGATTGGGAATGAGTAGAATCCTTGGATTGTCATTTTCAAATTAATGAAGCATCAAAATATATTAGAGAGTGAATGAGAAGAAAGCAACAAGCTACATCTTCGAGTTGACTCTTTTAGGAACCAAAATCCTATGAATGAGAAGGTATGATCCAAAATGGATGTAAAATATTTCATCAACCAAACTCTATAAATTAAATTTAGGCAATGTTTGTGTTAGCTCCAATATTGTTTATATTTACTGACCAGCATCCAACATCTCAAAGGGTCGGTTTCAAAAGAAAACTTTAACATTTCTTATCCTCATTTCCATTCACAACTGTGTGCTACAAACTTGACTGTGTGTTGCAAACTTCATTGTGTGCTGCAAACTTCACTGCACGTTCCAAACTTCATTGTGCACTGTAAACTTGACTACGTGTAGAAAAATAAAATACGCACTGCAAAGTCAAATGAACGCTGCAAACGCAACTATGCGCTACAAACTTCACTGCACGCTGCAAACTCACCTTTGTTTTGAAAACTCAACTCGTACACAAAAAAATCATATTCTCATCATAACTTTTAAATTTTGATCCAAGTTCTTCTGGAATTTTTTATGGAGATGCATCATAATATCATTGACGTGCTGACTAAAAATAAACCTGACCCAATTTGGCATTTGGGAGAAAGGTTGAAATCATCACCTATACGAAAGTTTGCAACGAATCTTGAAATTGCACCGCAAACTCTAATAGACTGATAAATCTGAGATGTAGGAGGGCTGCCACTTGTCTGAGGAGGTTTGAATGGGTTCTCAGAGATCAGTTAGACACCAAGGGATACTTGCACCTAATATTCAACTCCATTAAATATCCATGCAATGAGCTTGGTGCAGTTGCATTTATTATAAAAGACAGTTTCCAGGAATCAAGGAATTAGTTGGACTTTTTGTTTGCCACATATCTCTAAGGCATAAAATCCAATGCATGGAGGAGGATCCAACTTCCTAGAGATATTATTGATGTAATTTTATATTTTATGAGTGAGAGGACTCCAAATAGAGACCAATGAGAGTTAGGGGAGGGCTTGAGGGATTTTAGTTCTGTATGTTGATTTGTAATCCTGTTGGGCATATCAGAATGTAACATTTCTACCATTACTGATTCCTGAGAGTTGTTACTATCAAATTTTGTTTTCTCTATTTTACATTTTACATTTGCATCTTTCTTTAATGAATTTAAGACATTGAGGATCAATGGTTTCTCATGGGTAGGATATTCCTGAGCTACAAAGGATTTGCAGTGATTGCCTTCTTTCATGATTTTTTTTCAAGTATTCTTTTTATTCATTTTGCAAAGAGGGCCATTTCTTGATGAGTATTTCTTCTTAGTGTGATATAATTCATTCTTATGTTCATCAGTATATATCCTTTTTGTCTGGTAGGTAGCTTGATTTCCTTTGATCTGTAGAATGTTATGACTCCATGCCTAATGGAATGTCTCTACAAACAGTCTATTTCTCTCTTTCTTGTTCTTTCTTTCTAATCCACCAACCATAAAATTGATTTAGTTATTCAAATTTTGATGGGTATTAGAATTAAAACTACAATAGTCTAGTTGTGACTTCTAGTGCTAACATTTTTGGCATCATTGTCGGGGACAAAGTCGAGTATTTTCCTTGGGAGAACGACAAAGCTTAGATATAGTATTTGATGGTGAAAAAAGGTTTTTGACATAGTACATAATGCATCATTCACCGGGCGACTCCATGAAGGATAGATCCAATGGTGAATCAACAATTTCATCATGTCAAAGGCATATTTTTTTGTTTTGGCTCGGAGGTTTGCACCTCTTAACTTTTCTGTTGTTTCTAGTTTCCCACATCTAGTACCTCATATATCATAATGGAGATATTTTCTACTGGTATTCAGAGAAAGGAAGGAGGATAATCCTGCACAACACCTCATTATGTGACATCAATGTATGGATCAATTAGATATACATCATGAGGATGTGCTCATGAAAATGTTCATGTATTCACTAGAAGGAGACGCGCGAGGATGGTATAGATATGTTCCTCCCTCAAGTATTTCATCATTACAAAAGTTTCATACCATGTTTCATCATCATTTCAAAATATTTTATCCAACTGATTTTATTTTTGAAAATTGTTGTAAAGAATTTGAATTCTACATCCGACATTCATTTATTAATTCTTTTGGTTACAAGGATGAATCATATAAAACTATTGAGCATGTAGAGGAGAAATCATATCCATGTAAAACCTTCTCTAGTTCTTTAGTTTYGAAAGAYGAGTCTATTGATGGTTTTAATGATAAGGATGTTGGTGATAGCAACACTATAGACACAGTTGTCCTTGACYCGAATGTYGCTAGCAGTTTTGAGGCTACTCCAAATTTTCATGAAGATCAAGTTGTTTATTTTAAGTATTTAGATGCCAAAGAACTAATGTACACATCATCATATGATAGCTATGAAAAGGATGCTTTCCATGAAGAAATACATGCAGAAGAATATTTTCTTGAGGTCTTTCAAGAGGTTTCCTACGATGTGTTTTCACCTGTGATTGAAGAGAAGGATGATAAACAGGTTCCTGAGCTTGTGTGTGTTCAAAGTTTACATGTTTATGATAAATTTGAAAATATACTTACTCCTATAAAATATCATGAAGACAAACTTCATTTCATCCTTCACTTGAAATATTTGACAACAATGGAAATATATTCCAACAGTCTTTTGTTTTTCAGAATAGGAGATTTCATAATGTTATTCACATAGCAGATTCATTAAAGTGGCAGCCTTGTCTTTTGGATCAGCCCAAAAAAATTAAGCTAGTAAATAAATAGGGATTGTAAATAAAGAAGATTCATGTTTCAAGCATTTCCCTCAGTTTACATAGTGTGGTCAGATTATAGTATGAGTTTTGTTTTTAGTGTGTGGATGTTTTAATTTCCAATAAAGAGCAGAAGAATACTTTAGGAAGGAACAATTCATAGTTTGCAACCAAGGTCGACTGTATTGCATGATGGACAACTACAAGTTTCATATTTTCAAAATGGATAAGGCACTTCAACTACAAGTTCTTGGAAGCTCGCAAGGAGCATGCCATTCCCCAGTAGGAGCTAATGTTAGCACCAATATTTTTTTTAGTGCCTGGCCATCATCCAACATCTCCAAGGGTCGGTTTCAAAAAGAAGCTTTAAAATTTATTATCTTCATTTCCATTTTCAATTGTGCGCTGCAAACTTGAATGTGCAGTGGAATATTCACTGCATGTTGCAAACTTGACTGCATGATGGAAACTCAACTGCATGTTGCAAACTCAATTTTGTGCTGCAAACTTCACTGCATGCTACAAACTCACTTGTGTGCTGCAAACTCAACTAGTACACAGGAAAATCGTATTTTCATCATAACTTTTAAATGTCGATCTGGGTTCTTATGAATTATTTTTTGGAGATACATCATGATATCATTGACTTTTTGACCAAAAATCCACCTAACCTAGTTCATCTTTTGGGAGAAAAGTTGAAATCATAACTTACAGGAAAGTTTGTTGTGAATCTTTAAATTGTACTTCAAAATCTAACAATCTGATAAATCTGAGTTGTACGAAGTATTCCACCTATCTGAGGAGGTTTGAATGGGTTCCCAAAGATCCATTAGACACCTAGGGAAACTTGTACATAAGATAATTATCCACTAAATCTCCATGCAATGAGCTGGCTAAAGTTGCATTTATTCTAAAACATAGTTTCCAGGAATCAAGGAATTAGTTGGATTTTTTGCTTGCCACATATCTCTAAGGCATAGAATCCAGTGCATGGAGTAGGATGCGATCTCCTAGAGATATAGATGTAATTTTCTATTTGATAAGTGAGAGGAATCCAAATAGATACTAGAGAGAGTTAGGGGAGAGATTGAGGCAGTTTAGCTCTGTATGCTGATTTGTAAGCCTCTTGGGCATATCAAAATGTAACATTGATTCCATTAGAGATTTGTGAGAGTTGTTACTATCATATTGTGTTTTCTCTATTTTACATTTTATATTGCATCTTGTGTGAATGAATTTAATACATTAAGGATCAATTGTTGTTCATGGGTAGGATATTCCCGAGCTTCAAAGGATTTGTAGTGATTGCCTTCTTTCAAGATTTTTGTTCAAGTATTCTTTTGATTCATTTTGAAAAGAGGATCATTGCTTGATGAATATTTGTTCTTAGTGTGATCTAATTCATTCTTTTGTTCATCATTATATAGCCCTTTTGTCTGGTAGGCAAATTGATTGCCTTTGATCTGTAGAATGTTATGACTCCATGCCCAATGGAATGTCTCTGCATATAGTTTGTTGCTCTCTTTATTTTTCTTTCTTGCTAATCCACCAACCATAAAATTTATTTAATTATTCAAATTCTAATGGGTATTAGGATTACACCTACAACATTATAGGTGTGAATTCTAGTGCTAACATTTTTGGTGTCGTTGTCAGGGACAAAGTTGAATATTTTCCCTGGGAGAATGAAAAATCTTAGATCTAGTATTTGATGGTGAAAAAAGGTCACTGACACAGTACAAACTGCATCATTCACCTGGCGACTCCATGAAGGACAGATCAAGTGACGACTCCACAATTTCAGAATGTCAAAGGAATTTCTTTTTGTTTTGTCTTCGAGGTTTTCACCTCTTAACTTCTATACAGTTCCTAGTTTCCCACATCCAATACCTCATATATCAGAATGGAGATATTTTCTACCAATATTCATATAAAGGAAGGAGGATAAGCCTGCACAACACCTCATTATGTTTCATCATTGTATGGATCATTTATATATACATCATGAGGATGTGCTCATGAAAATGTTCATGTATTCACTAGAAGGAGACGCTCAAGGATGGTATAAATMTCTTCCTCCCTCAAGTGTTTCATCATTACAAGAGTTTCATACCATTTTTCATCATCATTTAAAAATATTTTATCCAACTAATCTTATTTTTTTAAATTGTTGTAAAGAATTTGAATTCTACATCTGACATTCATTCACTAATTCTTCTGGTTCTAAGGATGAATCATAAAAAACTATTGATCATGTAGAGGAGAAATCGTCTCCATGTAAAACATTCTCTAGTCCTTTGGTTTTGAAAGAAGAGTCAATTGATGGTTTTAATGATAAGGATGTTGGTGATAGCAACACTATAGACACATTTGTGCTTGACCCGAATGTCCCTAGTAGTTTTGAGGCTGTTCAAAATTTCCATGAAGATCAAGTTTTTTCTTTTAATTATTCAGATGCCAAAGAACTAATGTACACATCATCATATGATAGCTACGAAAATGATTCTTATCATGAGTAAATACATGCAGAAGAAGATTTTCCTCAGGTATTTCAAGAGGTTTCCTATGATGTGTTTTCAACTGTGATTGAAGAGAAGAATGATAAACAGGTCCTTGAGCTTGCGTGTGTTCAAATTTTACATGTTTATGATATATTTGAAAATATACTTACTCCTGTAAAATATCATGAAGACAAGCTTCATTTTCATCCTTCACTTGAAATATTTGACAACAATGGAAATATATTGCAACAGTATTTGATTTTTCAGAATAGGAGAGATCATAATGTTATTCACATAG
>JASDQU010309063.1:0-13756 GCA_032191745.1 Picea mariana
AGTAACGATATGTGACCACTTGACATCTTATGCATCTTATTTATTGGTTGTATTTTCATATTGATGTAGAAAAGTGTTTATTTGATGTTGTTGTTTCTTTACAAGTTTAAAAAAATTAAAAAAATTGAAAAAAATGATTGTTTTTGTATTTTTTTGAGGTCTTGCCGACATATTCCGACATTTTCCGCCGATGTCGCCGACATGATCT
This sequence comes from Picea mariana, assembly GCA_032191745.1. NCBI lineage: Eukaryota > Viridiplantae > Streptophyta > Pinopsida > Pinales > Pinaceae > Picea > Picea mariana. The sequence continues at coordinate 209 of JASDQU010309063.1, forward strand.
CTACCCCACCCTCGTCGACACTTACCTCGACACGACATTTACAGCATTGATCTATATTAAAGAAGTTTTGCTCGGTTTTCTTCCCCTTGAGGGTTTCCCAGGATAAATGCTTGTGTACTCTTGTGATTTTGTTTCTCTAAGTGATCATGTCTATGCTATTGTTATCTAGTAAATTGAAAGTAACCTAATAATAGCAGAAACTTCAACAAGCTTCAAGTTCATAGTCACAGGGAGTTCAGGCAGAGGGTGTAGAGGCTTCATGATCTCAGAGTGTTGGGACTAGGCCTGAGGCAGATACTCTTGGGCAGGGAGATCTTACTTCTCCTTTGACTACTTTAGAGAAGAGGAAACTGAGATGGTTTCAAGAGACCCTGAAGGAAGCCAAGGAGAACATAGGGGAGCCCAAGAGACAGTTAAAAGAGAGCAAAGCACCAAAGAGGCTTGGGTCCTATTTGGAAATAGTGACGAGTATCTCAAATACAGAGCTACAGACATTTGCACAGGCAATTGACCAACAGGTTTGGCGAGAGGTTATGCTAGAGGAGTATGACTCCATTATGCAGAATGATGTTTGGGAGGTGGTTCCAAGGCGAAGGGGGAAGTCAGTTGTGACATCTAGGTGGTTGTACAAAACCAAGTAAGCTGCAGATGGCAGCATAGAGAAACACAAGGCCCGATTTGTGGCACAAGGATTCTCTTAGATAGAGGGAGTCGATTATGATGAGACATTCACACCAGTTGCGAGATACACCTCGATCATGAGTATTATTACCATAGTAGCGGAGATGGGCTAGATGTAAAGACTGTCTTTCTCAATGGCTTTATAGAGGAGGATGTGTACATTGAGCAGCCACGGGGGTTTGAAGTGAGTGAAAGAGAGTCTCACGTGTGCCTTTTGAGAAAGGCACTATATGGTCTGAAGCAAGCTCCCAGAGCTTGGTATTCACGCATTGATACATACTTGCTTCAGATGGGTTTTGAGAAGAGCGATGTTGATCCTAACCTTTATTACATCATTAGAGGTGAGGAAACGCTCATTCTCATTTTGTATGTGGATGACTTGTTCATTACAGGGGAAGAGGATCTCATAGCTGAGTGCAAGCTAGGACTTGCATTAGAGTTTGAGATGAGTGACATCGGTTTGATGCACTATTTTCTGGGTATGGAGGTATGGCGAGAGGAGGGTCACATCTCCCTTGGATAGGGGAAGTATGTTGTAGATATTTTGAGCAGGTTTCAGATGGAGGATTGTAGACCTATGTCTACTCCCATGGTCACCAACTGGAAGAAGCTTAGCGCTTCAGATTCCCAGTTGGTGGATGTTACAGTTTATAGACAGTTGATCGGTTCCCTAATGTATCTAGTCAACACTCAACTAGATATTTGTTTTTTTGTGAACACTCTCAGCCAGCATATAGTAGAGCCGAGGAGTGTTCACTGGATTGGGGCAAAACATGTGTTGAGGTACATTGCAGGGTCAGTTGATTATGGCATGGACTATATTAGAGGTGATGGAGTCAGTTTGGTTGGCTACACAGACTCAGACTGGGTAGGATGTGCTACTCACAGGAAGAGCACCTCAGGGTGTTGTTTTGGGTTGGGGTCAGGACTTGTTTCCTGGTACAACCGAAAACATAAGTCAGTTGCTTTGAGTTTCGTCGAGGCAGAGTACATGTCGACCAGTCAAGCCAGTTGCGACGCCATTTGGCTTCGTAAGATGTTGGTAGGATTATTTGGTCAGTTTTTGCCTCCAACCGTCATTCACTACGATAATCAAAGTTTTATCAAACTCTCTGAGAATCCAGTTTTCCATGAACGATCAAAGTTTTATCAAACTCTCTGAGAATCCATTTTTCCATGAACAGTCGAAGCATATAGAGATCAGATACCACTTCATCATAGATTGGGTTCAGAGAGGGGCAGTATAGTTACAGTATATACTGACTAACGAGCAAATTGCAGATATTCTCACCAAGGCCCAAGCAAGGGGAAAACATGTCTACTTCAGACACAAGATGGGCTTGGTGAGAAACACTTTCCTTGGTAAGAGGGAGTGTTGAGATTTGTGTACCAAGGGAAGTGGTTGTGGGTCCTGTTATCACACAGTTTGTAGCTAGGTCAAAAGGCTAGAGGATAGAGGCCAAACTGGCATAACAGTAACCTACCCCACCCAATGTCACCACAATGGAGAGGTTCTTTCTATTTAGGGAGGTTAGCCCAGGGGAGACGTCCCCAGTAACCTAGGGTTTTGAAGAGGCCAAAGTATAAAGGTCAAGGTAAAAGTTCCTCCTCACAGGTTACCACCAAGGTCAGATAGTCCGGCTAAACAACCAATAAAGAAGTGTATGCCCAAATGAGAACACCTGCCCGGAACAAAACAATAGCAAAATAATATATATGCAGGCTATAATTCAGTGGGTTAGTACTTCATATAACTATCTAACATCAATATGTAGGCAATTAAAACAGTAGATATCAATGAAGTCAACGTTTATCAATATAGAAGTGGAGAAATATCAATTCATCAATAAATACTAAGATGATGTAGCCAACAATGTATTTAATCAATCCTTTACTCAATAAATGCTCTTAACCATCATCTAATTGCTTATCAACAAAAGGTTGTTGCGTCAAGATGGAATAACCAAGTATGACGTCAACCTAGTTACGGTTTCAAATTTAAAAGTTTTAAGAAGTTGTTTGAGCACTTTCACTTCAACGTTGTGGATCTAATATCAGTGCCTAGGGGTAGATGGAGTCAATTAAGAAGAGGACGCAAAGTTAAAGGGATAAAAGGCTAAGGACAAGAGGGAAGGGTTCTAAGGTGTTACAATAGCAGGGCCCTAGAATCAAAACCATAGGGGAAAGAGGCTCATTCTGATGTTGCTTAAGCAAGGCCTCGTGCTCTTTCCTCCTTCCTTAGGTCAAACTTGGCAAAACGGCTAGCATAAAAGATAAGTTAAAACAAGAGAGTGAGGTGAGGGAGAGTGTTGCAATGGTAAGGCTCTATCACCAAACCCTAGAAGATGGACAACCCTAGGTGTAGATAACCTAGGCCTGGGACATCCCCTCCCTCTTAACCTTTAAAAATCACAGCTAGCACAAGGGAAAAAGTGAAAAGAGTGTAGCAAAGGCTGGGCTCTTCCTTCCTTCTTCAATGGCTGAACATTTCTCTTTTAGGGGATGTTGACCGCCCATTTAGCACCGGTGGTCAACTCATGTGCCATGAAGAAATGTATCGTCAAATGCAGTATTATTGAAGATTCTTGGTTCTACGGGGCTGTGTTTGGCCCAACACTCATTTTTGTACTTGGAATTTCCGCACCCCTGCATGGGTTAATAATGTAATAGGTTTGCATGAGTCATGTCTAGGTTAGTTACCTTGGCATCGGTTCACTGGGAGAGTTCCTTTCACCGAGGGTTTTTTATCCTTAGGTTATCATTGGGCCTTCCAGCCTTAATGATTTCCCTTGAGTTTTTCCCTCGCACTTTACATATGTCCTCCAAAGTGGTGAACGACGTTGCAGTGGGCTTATGTTTTGGTAACTATATAGGGAATTCATTGTAAATGACCATGCAAGACATCATAGAAAGTTTCGCGGAATTCCGTAGAGTCTAGGTTAGTTTTTTTTAATTAATTAATTTTTAATTAAATTTCCCTAAGTTTGGAGGTTTAATTATTTAATTAATTAATTGTTTTTTAGCAATAATTGTAAAAACTGGATCCTTGGACTTTTGATAGGGGTATTTGTGCTCAAAAGAAATGGAATAGCACCTCCTACATCCTTGGACCAAGTTTCAGCTCGGTCGGACAATTTTAGCCATGGGTTAGTCCACCTAGAGTGTCAGTCAATCTATAACAACAATTTTAATTGCTAAAGTCTAAACATGGCATGATGTAAAAATTGTAATAATGAGTTAGATGATGTGAAATGTTGAAATGATGGTTAGAGAGAGACCCCCTAAGCATAACCTTAGCCTCCCAACCCTTTTCAACCTTGTCTAACCCCTTTTCCAACCCCCACACTCAAAAGTTGCACCCCCTAGGGGGATTGACGTTTTTCACTTTTTAATTAAATTGTGACTTTGGTGTGGCCCCCTCTCCTAAGTTTTCACTTCATTCAACCTTGTTTTAATCCCTAGTAGTGATCCTTATCACTCCACCTCACCCATACTTGAGTTTGGGTTGAATTTTGACCAAGGGGAGCGCTCTCCAAGAGAGTTACGCCCTCCTTTTCCTCTCTCCAATAAAAGTTACGTTTTTTATTGTGAGATGACTCTTCACCTTGCCTAGGCACGGATCCCATGCCTTTCCCTCATCCTTTGTGTAATCCCAACACCTCACACCTATTCCTAGCCTCTCATCTCTTCTCCTCATCCCAAGAGGTGCGCCCTCCAAGAATGGTGCGCCCTCCCTCATCTAGAAACTCCAACAAATAATTGTTAAAAAATTATTTGAACCTTTTCACCTTCCATGGCACAAATCCCACACTTTCTCCATGCCATTAGATCTATCTAAATAATTCTTCTATTTTTCTACACCCTAGATTTATTGTGCAAGCCCTAGGAGGTGTGCCCTAGCCTAGAGATCTACTCTATTGTTTGGTGGTGAGCACTTGGCTTAGATCCAAGAGGGGTAGGTTTGCCTCTCCAAGTATAAATAGATCCCTTTTCTCTCTCCCAACTCACCATATCTTGAGCTATTGTTATGCTACTTGATTTACAATTCTCTCTCTTTCATCTCATTCATTTTCATGTCATTCTAGCTCTTAGGTTTTGGAGTATTCCTCTCCAAGATCTACTTCTTTTGGTAATAAAATTCAAGAAGCTTTGGAGGACAACAATAAGAGTAATGCATATGCTTGCTTCTCTTATGCATATGGAGGTAACCTTGTTGTGTTTTCTTTTATGAATCATGCTATATTGGATCTTGAATAAAGTGTTATTTGGGTAGGTTAGATGGTGCATATGCCCTTTTACCCTATGAATCTTAATGCATAACTTAAATTGAAGTGTCGTTTATAATATTTGCACTAACATTCTATCTAGTATATGCTTGATCTTGAAGGAGGATTGCAGGTTAGCTTCCAAAGTTTCATTGGGAAGACCTTCTAGAAGGGAAGGGTCTCTTGAGGCTTCACATACTTCAGCCATCTTGATTATTGCCTTGCTCTATTATATGCTATACATCCATCTCACTTTTCAGCTAGCATACATTGTTTAGATAGGTCAATAATATCTTAAAATTTTATCTTATCTTGTGGAAAATCCTTGTCCCAAAAGGGCAAGCTTTTCCTTAACTTTGTTTGGTTGTATGTAGCCATCCTAGCAAGAAGACCTTGCTATTATAACAGGTACATCAGATCTGATAGGAGGCTCTTGGCTGCCCCAAAAAGACACATACAACACTCAACAACCCCTTGGGGGAACTTGGTAGCTATTTCTTACTCCCTAGTCTTTTTCTAGCTTAAGTAGTTCATTTTTTCTTCTTGTTTGCTTGTTAGATTGAGCTTGAGGTGTAAGAGGGGAAGTGGTACGGCCTCCCCTCTTCTTCAAGCTTGTGGGTAGGCTAGGACGTGGGTAGATCTAGCTTATATTTCAGTTTTTGTTGATTTTTTTTCTCCTAACTTGGCCGTGAGGTTTAGAAGGTGTGGGCACCTTCTCAACCCCACGTGGGTAGTGTTGATTGCTTGTAGATCTAACTCACGTTTTAGTTTGTTGTTCATTCTCTTGCTATCTCATATCTCTTGCTAAGTTATCTTCATAATAAGATCTAAGAAAGAACACCCTAATAAATTAAGACAAGATAATTAAGAACCTACCTAGTTGGGTGAGAAACCCCCAAAGAGGTAAGGGTAAGTGTTAATCCTTATTTTCTCATGCTATGTGATTGATCTAAGTTGTTTAATAGTTTAAATGTTTATGCTTTAGATCAGATCTCACATCTCTTAAGCCCATTGGGCAACACACTTAATATCTATCTTGATCTAGCTTCTTTATCTTCATTCAAGCTTTTAATTTTCTCTTAAGCACATATATCTTAATCTCATGTTTAATATCTCTTGTGATGCTTAACTAATAAGTGGTTATTGTGTTTATGGTTTGGTATCTCCTAATAGCCACGTCTTGGGCTTGAGTTATCTTGAATGGTTTAACTTGGCAAACACATTTAAGTTTTCTTTTCATCTCATAAGGCAAGCTGTCCTTGCCATTGAATCTATGGTATCTAATCTACTAATGTGATGTGCATGTGATATAAATGTATCTATCTCTTTAAGCCTTGTATCTCATTTCTTTCTTATGTGTTGATGTACTTTATGGTTTAAGCTTTAACAACACATTTTTGAGCATTTTCAGTTTCGGCCATCTCATTATTTTGCACTTTTTAAGTACCTTAAAACTCTCAAAACACTCTTGTAATCACCTAAAAGTCTACCTAATTGTTATATATACTTAATAGACTATTTTAGGGTACCTTAGACCACCATCTCCACCATCTAAAACGGGTTTGAGGAAAACAATGGAGGGTAGTGACAGGGGACTGTCCCGTGGCGTTCCAGGTGGGTGTCCTATTCGGGAAGTACTCTTACTGTCAGGGCTGACCGTGGAAGCTAGGGTGGGCCTCGTTGCTTTACTATCTTGAGCACCCGACAATTATTTGGCAATAGGAGGAGGAGGCTTTGGTGAAAGCCAAATAAACTTAAAATCCTTAAGAAAAGCCTAACTATTAAACCCTTGGCCACATCTAATAATATTTGGGGGGTTTGATAGCAAAGTGTGTAGATTGTCTTTATTTCTTCATAATAAGTTGTGCTTGATTCTTCTAAACCTTGGTAATCTTGTTGATGAAGTAATATGTTGATGATCCAGTGTAAATGATGTTGTGATTGATGCTCAAGTCTTCTTTATCCTGCACACATTAAACATACTTGGTTAGATTGTAATTGTGATATCTCATTCTTTTTGTAAAGCGTGTAAATGAATGTATATGATATTCTTTCATTGAGTTATTCTTTATTGTAAATTTGTAAATTTGTAACTTGTAATTCTTTTGTAATTAAACACCTTGAAACATAGTTGACCCCTTGCCCAATTTATAGGCACTAATCTTAGTTGACCTAGGGAAAGGATTTGCTTGTCATGCTAACCCTTGCATATTACATGGTTGCCTTAGCATCTTAGGATTAGAATCCCCTCTAACCTTAAGAAATTAAAATTAACTCCTAGAATCTAACTTAATTCATCTAGTAACTAAGGTCTACCCCCTTTGGCTTCCCTAGGAGTAAGCCTAGACGGAAGAGGTTCCGGTCAAAGTGACAGCATGGGCTGCGAACCTAGGCATTGTGCCTCAAAGAACACACTAAGTGAGCCGAACTCAAGCTCACATTTGCAAGTGTGTATAAGGACGGCAACAGGGGACATGAAACAAGGACCTACTTGTGTGCTTGTCACCTAGGGTTTTAAATCAACAAATCTATAATAAATGCAAGAATACAAGACTACAACCATTCAATTAAGAAGTTTTGCAGAAAATACACTTACATATCATGAAGAAATAGCAATGCAAACCCTAGTTGTAAACCTTCCTTCAAGAGAAATGCCAAATATGCCAAGAAAATCCTTCCTTCAACAAGTGCACCTAACTTAAAAGATGAAATACCCCAACTAGGGCGCAAAAATCAGATCTCACAAGAGAGTGAGTTGTGTGTTATGCAATGTTCCACCAAGACTCCGGGACTAGGGGACGCGGGTGTGGGGAGACGCACAAGGGGGACGTGTGGAAGTACCCCCAAATTTTAGGGATTTTTGGGAAATGGGGGACGGGGGGACGTCACATATATAATATAAAAAAATATAAAAAATAAAATATAAAAAATAAAAATAATAATGATAATATGATAAATCTCAACAATAACATAAATTAATTCTATATATATTTGCTTTTAATTTTTTTTTTTTTAAATTTAATTTTTTCTTTTTTAAGTCTTACTGGGCAAAAAAAATTTGGGGGGGACTTCCAGGAGTCCCCCTTTTGGGGGGGGACGTCAAAAAGTCCCCCTTTTCAAGGGGGGGCGTCCAGGAGTCCCCTTTTTGGGCAGTCTCGTCCCCCACCTTGGGGAGTCGTGTCCCCCCAAGTCCCCCCGTGTCTCCCCAAAAAGGGGACGTGGGGAAACGTCCCCCCTGGAGTCCCCCCGTCCCAGGGACGTGAGGGACGCGTCCCTCACGACCCCCACCCTGGGGGACGCGTCCCTGTGAAACACTGGTGTTATGTCAAAATGAGGGAAAAACTCCTTAATATATACTGTATCATGACCTTTAATTAAATTTAGGTCATTAAAAATAGCTGAACCAAAAACTATACTGTTTTTACATTAATTTGTCAAATTAAAGCCCTAACTGAGCATAAGCAAGACGTCAAGCCCTTTTTAGGGCAAAAAGCAGCACAAAAATGACAAACGTTGGCCTTCTTTGGGCCTCCCAACCATTCCACACGTGCCAGCTGCCCTGTCAAACTGCCATACGCTGAAGGTGACATCAATGGCTCCTAGGTGACGTCCTGGGCCATCAAAGGGGAACGTTCCACTAGAAGTGGGTCAACCCCCCTAGGCTGGGCTCAGCCAAAGTGTCCCTGATGGAACGTCCTTCTTCTTCTCATGTGCAAAAGCTCGGTCAAACAATGTCCTGTCTCTGCCCCTGATGGGGTCCCAACAACCATTTGATGGGTTCTTCAGCCCCATGGAGGTCCGAACTAATCATCTCCCCATGTGTACCGGTCCAACTAGTACCTATCCGTCGGGCATGGTCCTGCACATCAAAAACTTCACCCTCCATGGGCTCATTAGTCACAAGGATCATAGCAATGTTAATCACATCTCATCATTAATATTATCAGACATATGCATAAAAACCCTGATATATCATTCAATAGCTCAAAGATATTACAAAGACCTACAATACAAAGCCAAAGAAAAGGACAAAACACCCTATTTGGCTAGTATCCATAAGGAAAGGTAAGTCTCCAAGGGGTATCATCCAAACCATGTAAAACGAGGTGATGTGGTCAAGGGATGTCCAGACATACGGGTAGAGTGAGAGATAGGGATGCATGGTATTACCTGTGGGTGCCTTTGTAGAAGGCGAGCTGTACCGGTCATGGATGCAATTTTTTCCAAGCCCTTTATTGTCTTTATTCTTTTCTTTCCTTTGTTTGCTTTTTCTTTTTTATTTCAAGGACTAACTAGAGGACACTGCCTTGGCGTGGTGACGAGAGCTGACAGACCCACAAGCACTTTCACAGAGATGATAAGATTGGCTCGTGATGAGACCCCCTTTCCCTTGGCCATGCAACCAAAGGTCACTGCCCTGGCGTGGTAACCAGATAGTGGCAACGTCATGCTGTTAGGTACCCATGAACATAATAGGCTGGCTCGTGATGAGACCCCCTATCCTCTTGGCTAGGTCTTGCTTTTGTTATTTTTCTTCGGGTCCCTCCTGTTTCTTGCTGAGAGGCTTTTTATTGCCTTCTCGGGGATCCCTGGGCGAGGCATCTCTAGGTTTCATTTTTATGGCTTTTATCTTTTACCAGCTTCTTTTACCTTCTGGGCCTTTAGCCCCTTCTTCCCACGAGATAAGGTGCAACCCCACAAACAGATCATCCTAATGCCCGGACTAGGGGAATGGGACAGATGAGCGGGAGATAAGATGAAAAGTGATGATATGATGGGAGCGGACGATGGCTCTTCAGAAATCCCCCCGGTGGCAAACCAAAACCTATGGGTACAGGCTTGTTAAGGCAACCTGTCAATCCCCTCAACAATGGTCAAGTGGGTCAATGTAAGATCCAAGCAGTTGTTAGAAATAAAAGGAGTAAGATGCATATATCTAAAGGTTATAATGATCAAAAGTGACACATACCATGATACTTGGACCAATTACCTCATGGAGCAAGAGCCTTCTCCGATACAAGACCAGGCCGATGGTGATGGATGTTGCTGTTGCTGACAAGACAAATCTAATGGAAGAAGAGAAGGATGGGCCCTCCAGGGCCATGCTCAGGTCAATCCTGCTCTCGGTACTCCATGTCTAGGACCTGTGGGCCTCGAGACATGATCTCCTAGTTATCCCTATAAATCGGGGATAACATCTAGCTCCAACTCAAGAACATGTGCTCACCGTAGAGCGCATGAGAACCTCAGCATCTCTGGCATAACCTGCAGACCTGCTCAACTCGATAGGGGCATCAGTAACAAAGATGGGGTGGTATTGCCACCCCGAATATATAGACATATATATATATATAACTGAAATAAAACAATCAATATGCAAGTGTGAAAGCAAACTAACATGAAATGCAAATGGTATAATACACGAAGAATGACTACTTACCTACACTTACCTTCGGTTGGATGTTTGGTGTAGTCAAATAACCAATGAAGCCAATCCAGCAATGTCCCACAATACCTGCCTTTGTGCTTCATCATAAACCAGAACAGTGACAAATCAAGCACAAAAATGACATGAGTTAGAGCATACATCATATCATCGGAAATCTCAAAGTCTAACTCATGGAGGCGAGTGGGAGGGATAAAATCCTGCCAAGTCCATCTCTGAGGAGAGTACTCAATCCACTTCAAGAAAGGGTCATGAGAAATGAAAGGTTCAGAAAACTGACTCAAAGGGCCTGCAAACTGGCTACCTAGGGCATCCTCACGTTCTGAAGTCAAGGAAGGGATCGACAAAGACCTAGCAGACGACTGGCAAACTACCAAAGGAAAGTTGAAAAACTGGGATAACTGGCTCAAACTTGCAGTATCCAACCAACCCTTGAAGTCTAGGGTTTGCCTAAGAGGAAGCTCAACATAAAAAATATACTTCCCAACTACACCTTTAATGGACAAGCATGGTAAAGTAATAATAGGTGGCTGGAGTGAAAAGTCATGAGAAACCTTCTTTAGGCAAACAATGTCCTTACTTGCATCAAAATCCGAGCAGAGTAGTGGTTGATAATCATCTTCATAAAAGAAATCCAAGTGCTCACAGGAACAATCATCAAAGTCCTCAAGGTATGACTGAAAATCATCAGGAAAACAAGGTACTGGGTCATCCTTGGCTTTTTGGAGAGTATGGGTAAAAATCTCATCTCCTTGTTGCCACTGGTGAAGAATAATCTGTTGTGATGATTGCAAAGGCAACACTTGGAAATGACTTTCAATGTCGTAGATGGGACCTATGTCATAACCAACTATATTCCACCTACGTCTCCCAACATGTATGAATTCATCAAAATTATCAACAAAGTCATTATCTTCATCACAACATGAAGGGATTAAAACATCCGACACTTCATTTTCCTCCTCATCATTTCCTTCATCATAAAGTAAACCATTATCAAAAACTAGGGGAGGAGGGTAACTTACTGTTTCTTCTTGCACAGGAACTTCGAGGACTTTCGTGTTTTCAGCATGCATTACGGTCTCATCCTCAGGAATTACCCCTTCTTCTTCAGTTGAATCATGTGACAAGGTGTCATCGGAATTCTGAAATGGAAAGCAACTAACCTCATCTTCCTTTTGTTGTGCAGGAGAAAAGGGCTCTTGGATTGCTTCATCAGAGGGAGGGGCACAGGTTGATACTTCATCATTTTTCTTAGGTTCCATCTTCTCAGCCATGTCTTCAGCAATCCCATGTCGAAAGATGGTTTGTTCACCTCCTTCTTGGAAATTATCAACAAAGTTTTCATGGGAAAAAACACTTTCCATACTAAAAGTACCTAAGGTGCAGAGGTCCTTTATCCCGGATAAGGAGATGTTTCGTTCAATTCTTTTAGCCATGCCGTAAGCTTCATCGAGCGTGCTTGGGCTTCTTTTACTGAGGGGAAAACCTAGCTGTGCAAGGAGCGCATGGGTATAGAGATGGACAACGTACTCTTCTTCAGGACAATGTATTGCAGGAATCTGATGTCGAGTGCCCTCAAACCTACTCTGGAAGTCAAAAAGGGTTTCATTCTCAATTTGTTTTATACGCTCGAATCTTTTTAGCAGTACTGATATGTCTCCCAAGCTTATGCCCCATTCTTTGAGAAAGACTTCTTCTAGCTGGTTCATGGAGGTGATGCTAGCATCAGGAAGATCATCATACCATCTTTAGCATTCCTGTGAAGAGTGGTGGGAAAAATTTTCATCACTACATCTTCGGCATCATCATCAACAGGATGGAGTCCAAAATAAGAATAGAAATTATTCACATGAAAGTCAGCTCTTTCCCCATCGCTACTAGTGAATTTAGGGAGCCATCTTTCTTTTATCAGGGGCATTTGTCATGGGTATCCAGGGATTTTGCTCATGTCTAAAGGCTTGTAATTCCCGGGATCCCATTGTGAAGTCATTGTTGGCTTCGTCATCAATGGAGTCGCTAGATAATTTTCTTGAAACTATCAAAACATAAGGGAAAACACCCTAGTGGAGTTGCCAGGTAAGCTTGTAAGATAAGGCATCAAGAGGCAAGGCTTACCGAAAAGATTTGTCATTTGAGGAGAATTCACTCAGTGTTCCCCGGCAATGGTGCCAAAATGTTATCGCACAGTTTGTAGCTAGGTCAAAAGGCTAGAGGATAGAGGCCAAACTGGCGTAACAGGAACTTAACCCACCCAATGTCACCACAATGCGGAGGTTCTTTCTATTTAGGGAGGTTAGCCCAGGGGAGACATCCCCGGTAACCTGGGGTTTTGAAGAGGCCAAAGTATAAAGGTCAAGGTAAAAGTTCCTCCTCACAGGTTACCACCAAGGTCAGATAGTCCGGCTAAATAGCCAATAAAGAAGTGTATGCCCAAATGAGAACACCTGCCCGAAATAAGACAATAGCAAAATAATATATATGCAGGCTATAATTCAATGGGTTAGTACTTCATATAACTATCTGACATCAATAAGTAAGCAATTAAAATAGTAGATATCAATGAGGTCAACGTTTATCAATATAGCAGTGGAGAAATATCAATTCATCAATAAATACTGAGATGATGTAGCCAACAATGTATTTAATCAATCCTTTACTCAATAAATGCTTTTAACCATCATCTAATTGCTTATCAACAAAAGGTTGCTGCGTCAAGATGGAATAACCAAGTATGACGTCAGCCTAGTTAGGGTTAGCTAGTTAGTTAGGGTTTCAAATTTAAAAGTTTTAAGAAGTTGTTTGAGCACTTTCACTTCAACGTTGTGGTTCTAAGATCAGTGCCTAGGGGTAGATGGAGTAAATTAAGGAGAGGACGCAAAATTGAAGGGATAAAAGGCTAAGGACAAGAGGGAAGGGTTCTAAGGTGCTGCAATAGCAGGGCCCTAGAATCAAAACCCTAGGGGAAAGAGGCTCACTCTGGTGTTGCTTAAGCAAGGCCTCGTGCTCTTTCCTCCTTCCTTAGGTCAAACTTGGCAAAACGACTAGCATAAAAGATAAGTTAAAACAAGAGAGTGAGGTGAGGGAGAGTGTTGCAATGGCAAGGCTCTATCACCAAACCCTAGAAGATGGACGGCCCTAGGTGTAGATAACCTA
>JASDQU010309063.1:27660-37946 GCA_032191745.1 Picea mariana
CCTTTTGCGGATTGGTAAACAGACAATTGTAATAGGCAGAATAAGAAGTCGGCCCCAACAATTATTATTGAGACCCAGAAAAATAATAAAGGTGGGTTTACCCACCCAGAGTGAGAGCTCGACCCTGCCAGTGAAGACTCTTCACATGTGCCAGACTTGTATATATAGAGAGGCTAGCGCCTCACTTTATCACACAACACACTTGTTCATTTCTAAGAGGCAAGCTGCAACTTACCAGTTGGAGAGAGGGAGAAGAGTGGCGCATCTTTTGGAGAGGACTATCTGTATTGGTTTGAGTTATCTCTTGACATTGTATTGGCAATTTATGATAAAGAAGTTTTTGCTGGGTTTTCTTCCCCTAGAGGGTTTCCCAGGATAAATGTTGTGTCTCTTGTGAATGTGTATTTCTGAGTGATCTTGTTATTATGTTGCTATTATCTATTGAAATGCAAAGAACTATAATAATGGAAAAAACATTAACAGTTGTGTTCCCATGTAGTAGAATGAAACAACAATAAGTATGGCAAGCATCCTACCAATAACAAAGTCAGTAGTCCCTGCATCGAATCCAAAAGCGAAGGTAGTTTACCTAGAAGTTATTGACCGATTCACTTGGTTCCATATAGAATTGTTTACCCAGCAAGGGCAGAGCCTATTTATCCATAAAAAGTAAAGATAGGAGCACCATAAGTAAAGGTAGTAGCTTTTGTTCGTTCCAAAACAAGCTCACCCCTTTCATTTCGAGAGCCTATATTGAACCTAGTTTCCCTAGAATCCTTACCCAAGTATACCTGACATTATGTACCTATATAGAGATAATCTAGTTCCATTTGAGTACCATTTCTCTTAGTAGCGATGCACCTATGACCCACATGTTCCTATAATACCCCTTTGGTGGGCTTATGTTTACGATTTACCCAACGTCGTGACCACCATTTGATTTTGTCCTAGCCTAACTAGTAGCATTATATGTCATAGCCTTATTTGTTATAGCATTATTTGTACGCATTATATGAGATCATTGCGTACAAATAAGTTGTAATGCATTTATACATACATATTATTAATATTAAATAGGTGGGACCCCTGTAGAACAGTAATAAAAGGAAATGAATCCTCATGTTAAGATGTCAAAGATTCGCTTTTTATTGCATTACAAGAATAATTACACAATTGGGAACAAAAGGAAAACTTTGGTTCTAATTGCAATTTATGGAAGATTGGTTTATGATTTGATTTGAAAAGAAATGTTTATGGCGTTAGACATTCTTGCCCTTGCTACATCTAGACTATGATACTAAGTGCGAATGGGTCGTCATATGGTATGGAGTTTCTTTGGCAGATTGTAGATGTTGTGGATCCTTGTGGTGGTTTTGGACATATTATCCATCAAAGTTGCACTAGGATGGACTTCCAGCGAGCCGCCAGAGATTGAATATTTTCATGTTCAAAGTTCAGAGTTCAGAAGTTCAGTCGATCAATAAGACCACCTTTTTCGCATTTTCCATACAAATTGTAATAAAAGATGTTGCATGATGAACTTTTAAAAAGTCTTAGCCTCCTTCGACTTAGGCATGAGTTGTTACTCTAGAGTGTTTTTTTTACTTATTAATTATATTTTGTTGTTTAAAGACAATTTATAATTTATGAGTTTTTTCACTAAATTCTCCAAAGTTGGAGTACATACTCATGGTTAGGCCTTAGCATGGACTCTAAGCCTAGTATTGAATGTGCTAAGTCCCCCTTAGGATTTTTTATTTATTTCAGTCAATTAAAAATTTTCCACAAAACGAGAATTTTTAATTAAAAAATAAAGTTGTAATAAAAAAATGGTACTAGGATTTTTCCTATGCCTTGGGGGTGCTCATTTTTAGACCTAGAGCACCCACATTACCTAAGTACCCACTTGGTTGAGTAAAATTAGTGATTTTAATCACTTAAAAATCAATTTTACTCAAAAAACCCAAAAAAGACAAATAAAATAAAGAAAAATCAGCAAACCTATATTTTGGGGAACATGTCTGGAACATGTTTTGAGTTGACTCCACCTTCTGTTCAGATGGAAAAGGATGATGGAAACATGTGGAAGCCTTATTGGATATTTAAACACATGTCTTATTTCATTTTGGAGTGTGGGCCAAGAGGAGGTGCGCCCTCCTTAAGAGGTGGCACACCCACATGAAAGCTTACCCAAATTTTGAAAAGTGGTGACTCCCTCTCCACCTATCCCTCTTATGTTGTGAGTTGAGAGAGTGTTGGGAGAGGTGGAAACCCAGTCTCACACACTTCGTTGATTTTTTCTTACAAGTGGTGCACCCTCCTTGTCCACTTGGTGCACCCTCCTCCATTGGGAATTCTTCCCTTTGGCTATATATTGAAGCTTCCTCCCATTTCACAAACTAATTAGAGTTTTGGGAAGGATTGATGTTGTATCATTGCATCATTCTTGAATTGGAATAAAGAAGGCTTTGGAGACAAATTTGGTGTGGATCCATGTGTGGTTGCTCATTGTCATGTGCAAATTTATGAGGTTACATTGTTTTATTTCATTTGTTTATGAAAATTTGTTGAAGTTGGCTTTTGTAGGAGTACTATTGCTCATAAGGATAGGATTATAAATCTTGTTTGATTTCTTATTCCTATTGATTATCTATCTTAGAGATTTTAATGTGCATTTTATGTTTTGCTTAACTAATGTGCCATTGAGTTTCTTTGTAGGTAACACCAAGATATAACAAGTTTCTTGCAAGTGTTGTGAAGCTTAGATCTCTCATTTTGGAAGATTGGATGAGCTTGTTTGCTCCTACTTTCTTTTCAAAAAATCTTGAAGAACAATAGCCCCTCTTTCCCATACCAAGAAGACTCCATTTTGCCCAAGCATTCCAAGGGTTTAAGGAACGTTTCTTCTCATCTTTTTCTCAAGCAAAATCTAAAAAAATTATGTTGAGTTCTTTTGAATACTTGCAAAGTAAGATTTCAATTTAAAGAAGTATTATAAGTTATCTTTCCTTTGCATAGTAAAGGCAAGTAGATTAGATCTTTCATTCTAGATTGCAATCTTCTATCTTTAATCTCTCTTTCTTTGCTGATTTTTTAAAGATAAAGATAGTTTATTTCTAAAGAGTTTAAATTTCAAATTTGAGCAAGTCTTATTGTCTTTATTTTCTGTTTTAGGACAACGAACAATAAGTAAGAAAAGACTCTTTTTTAGCTAGTTTAGACTTAAATTTTGCTAGTTTATCATAGGAATTTACTTATAAATTTTGGGCTTTATATACTAATAACCAAAGACACTCTTAAAAGTGTTTTTGGCCTTCTTTTGCTCTCTTTTGTTTGTTGTTTTATGCAGGTTTTATGCAGGTTGGTGCGAAAACAAGAGGATAATCTACCCAAAATTCGAAGATTTAAACTTTCTAAGACAACCGAAGTGGCCCTACATTGTTGAAAACTATTGTAAAAGTGAATTTTCATTTTCTGATCCATATATAAGGGTCCACATCTCTCTTTTAAAGAGATCTTAAGACTCTTCAAAGAGCAATTGTATCCAATATAATAAAATCAGTGAGCCAAAGGAGGTCTCACTTTGCTTTCCCCCCCAGAGGGGTGTGTGTGTTGTGTTTTGGGATCTTGTGTCTTAGCTTGCTTCAATTTGTCCTTTTGCTTTAAGCACTCAAAAAACTCAT
The DNA here is from genome assembly GCA_032191745.1 of Picea mariana. NCBI lineage: Eukaryota > Viridiplantae > Streptophyta > Pinopsida > Pinales > Pinaceae > Picea > Picea mariana. Next base: position 31,344 of record JASDQU010309063.1, read on the forward strand.
ATCAGCTTTAAAGTTAAAAGAAACCACAATCTAGATTAGATTTCAATTTTACAAAAGCAGAATACTAATTGCTAGTTAGTTTCTATTTATGCAATTTCAAAGTTGGAAACAAACAGTGTCCTCAAATCCTCGCAAGAGGCTGGTCAGTGAAGACTTTAGTAATTAAAAAAACATTTCCCTTTCAGTACTTTTCTTTATTGTTTAAAATAAAACTCCCCTCAGCTCCCAGTGCGGTTCCCGACCCTTCTAGTTGCGAGCTAGTATCGATCTGCTGGGAGTAAGTTTCATAAATGTTGGGCTGGTCAATGGTGATAGATTAATAGGGAAATCTTGAAAGAGACTTATTGCTTAGCTTTAAGAACTGCCTAGGGGGAGTGTGCGAAGTTTCACTGAATACCTCAGGCTTGTTCCCCTCAGTGTTGGACATCCGACAACTCTAGTGAGCTTGTTGGTGGAACCATTGGGTTTCAACAAGTTCTCAACAAATCTTTGAGTTAAAGGGATAACCTCTTGAGAGGCCAAATCTAGTTTAGACAAACACTTTATTTTCCATGCAAATAAATTTTATCTCATTAACCTACCATCAATAAACCTTAATAAAACACACGATCTACATTTCCCATGATACTTTTAAGGCACTGGTCTCATTTATACATTTGCAAAGCCATATGCTTCACACCTTTTATCTCAATCATTTGCTTTGAAGCAATTTGATTTTACTCACATCTAACATTGTATCTCAAGTATCCTTTTATGCAAGTATATGTTTTATGTATCTTGTGGTGAATAATTGATCTGTGTATGTTTTTTCTTTATGTTGGTTAATGAAAGTTAAACTCCTAGATTCAATTCTTGTACTTAGATTAGTTTCAAGCCTTACTATATTTGTTAGGGATATTTGTTAGGGACTACCCCCCTTGGCTTCACTAGGAGTTGGCCTAGACGGAGGAGTTGATGATTAGGTGACAACACCTTAACTCTCACTTGGCCCCAAGGACACACCGAGTGGATTGAAGATTTCTTCCACGTCTCCCAGGTGTGTATAAGGCGGCAACAAGACCTAACATTTTTTGCTATTAGAGGTTCATATAGTTACCTTTCCACAACATTGGATCTATATGTAAAGTGTTGATGGAAGCTAGCATGCTTCATTATGCTATGGTTGATGACATTTAATATTGGGAGATTGGAAGCGATGTGCATTTATTGCACGTTGTTCTTACCCTATCTCGAGGACGCCACCTTCAATATGTTTTTGTATTTGTTGTGGGTGCTCTGGTAAATAGAAACTCCACCATTTTTCGGCCTTGAAGAAGTTGTGTCTCATGGTTTCTTTAGCTCTACTCTTGCAGGTATGAAAATTTTATCTCTTCATTCATTAAATTCAAACTATGCTCGAGTTAAAATCATTTTGGTCTAGGACTTTGCATGCAAAATGTATTTGTTTTCCAAAGTTATAGCATTTCGATTTGGGGTTTTCCTTGTTTTTCCTTTTGGGCATTGGAGCAACTCAAACAGAACTATAGCTCAACTTTGTGTTTGGGTTAGGGTATGAATTATGTTGTGCCTGGAGAAAACGTTGTATTTATACTATTGATATAAAAATATGGTGTATTGTTTGCATTCTCCCCATGCAAAATGCAATGTATTTTCTTTCTTGTTGGCATAAAATTGATTTGAACCTGAATTATTGTTCGACGCTCTACTCTGTTGGATTATTTGGATTAGTTACGTTTGGAACAAACGTTGGAACTATTGGAAAAGGTTTTTACAACAATTAAATTTGTGTTTGCTCGGATTCTATGACTAATTTCTAAAGTGTTCTCCTTTTCTGTAAAAGAAAAGGGCAATGAAGGGTTCTTATATTACCCTAGCTAGACCCAGATCTTGGAAAATGTGTATGTGGTAAACGCTGTCACCTTGGAAATTTGCCAAGAAACTTTTTGAAGGAATTATTATCATCGTGCTTATGGGTGCACTGTAGACATTTTATGGCTTGACTTAAACGTTTGGTTCCCTTATCCATGTCTAGTTCATAGCCAACAATTATATTCCAATACATTCTCACATTTACATCAGCACAAATACTTGCAATGAAATATCCATACAATCTATCACACTGGCTTAAACATTTAAGAATACATCTACAAGCACCAATCTTTCTTTTCACTCAATTACACAGGGTGCATAAAATACTTATATTTTTACTAGTGGTATCCTACCAATTGACTATGGGTGTATGCCTTTCCACCCAACCATAGGCTATGCTTGCTTAGTAACTTCAACAACATACCACCCCCGTGCCAAGCCATGATACCACCAGGGAAATATTTGTCGGGTTCTCAGGGAAATTTTGGGTATGTGAAGGTCACTCTCCTTCACACCACTCCTGCATTCTTCCTTCTCAAACCCAAACTCTTTTTGCATTACTGGGTTGATACACAGTCAATCTTCTACCTCTGGAATCTGAACTCTCCTCGAGTTCTTCTTTTTTCCTCTATGCATCTGAGGCCCGAACTCCCTTCGAGTTCCCTCCTGGCTTCTATTACACACACCTGTGTCCTCTCTATTGCACTCATGTATCCTTCTCTTGCACACCCCACACACGAAGGTTCTCGACTTGTCCTCTCTTTCTTTTGTCAGAAGGAAACTCGTGGGTCAATCATGGAGACTTGTGGTGATCTTTCATGATGTCCTAAAGCTAACATCTTCCCTGCCACTTCAACCAACCCTCCATACTTCCATTCATTGAGGGTGGTTGGTTGCTCAACCACCAATCCTCCCTCATTAACTGATTTTCCTTGAAATCAGAGCTAAGGGAAATAATCTAAATATTTCAAGATAATGTTTTAGCAAGGTGGCTTGGGGTCTTTTAGCTTAATAGACCCTCCTCTCATTCCTCTAGTGATATCATGGCTATTACTTTTAAGGCTACACCCATCAATCAATTGGTTGGCATTTTTCGATTAAGAATTAATACAATTATAATTTTTATATTGTCATGGCATGGCAATTATTAAACATGATTAGTTACATGTGGGGGAAGATAAGGGTCTTACAATCCCCTCCCCCTTAAAGGAACATTGTCCTCAGTGTTCTTTGCATCTCAACAACACCTGTCATGCCTTCATCTTTTAGTTGCTTTAACAAGTATTGTTCCTCTTCTTGGTTTGGTCCTTTCCCACACTCTTGTCATTTAGCACATGCCTACAACAATTTCAAACATCAAGCATATTAATCCAATTCTATGCAAAGACATTTTATTGTTGTTCAAAATTCAAGAGGAAAAGTTTTACATATCAATACAATACTTATCTATGTAGTTCATGGATCTGCATCCATATGGCTATCACATTTACTCAGCTTATTGTTTCTCCATTGACATACTCATTGTGCTCATGATCCCAATCAATATATTACAAGAATTATCAAAGTCTCCTCTTCCTTGCAGTCACTTACCCTCCAGGCTCAGGCTTAGGCATCCCCTTCTCAGTTATACAGTCCATCGGGCGATCCCTCTTGTCTTCCAAGGATTTCTCGCACAAGAAGAGCTTCAGAGACTTCATTGAGTCTTACAATCAAGGTGTCCCTCTAGCTTGCTCTTTCCAAGGCGTCCCTCTGACCCATGTTACCACAACATGACATTCTCTATGGTGATCATGGCATATTGCACGGTTCTCATGTCACAACAGTAGCCATTTACATGCCTTCTAGATTGACAACCATCATCTGTCCCTCCATGATAGATATGTAATCTCACATGTATCACATGCATACAATAAATTTCGCGGGATACCATCATCGATTTCAATCAAACTTTTTCAAATCCGTTACCCACAGATTTCAAATTTCACATTTCCACTTTCAAATCTATCCCACATAGGAACAAGATTCACAAGTATGAGATTTCCCTTCTCATAACAGTTTGTCTCAACAAGTATTGGTCTTCCTTATGGGCTTACTTTTGTTGCCATATCCAAGACCCTTCTTCCTACATTTCCATTTTCACACAGCCAAACAATTTGTTAGTTCTCATGCACATTATATTTTCATTGCACACTTGCAGTGACTTCCAAACAATTTCAAATTTGTGCATACTAACAATAAAATCACTTTGATCTATTCAATTATATAAAGCAACATGAAATATCCTTACTTGCACATGCATCATTTCAACATCCAAGCTTTTCCAACTTTAATCAAACATTAAATGAATTTAATCAATGTGCCAATGTCCATGGCCACATCCACATACAATGCACCCTTGCATTGATTTCATATTACCATACTTCATGTCAAACACTTTTCCATGGTGTGTTGGACTTGTTGTTGCCTTTATACACACTTGAGTAATGTGGAAGAAATATTCAATCCACTCAGTGTGTCCTTGGGGGCAAGTTAAAGTTAAGGTGTTGTCACCTAATCCTCAACTTCTTCGTCTAGGCCAACTCCTAGCGAATCCAAGGGGGGTAGTCCCTGTTATCCCCTATCCTAGGGATATCTAAGGAGATCGTGTCTCAAGGCCCACAGGTCCTAGATATGGAGTGTTGAGAGCCGAATGACTTGAGCATGGCCTCGGAGGGCCCCTCTTTTCTCAATGTAGCCCATCTGTCGACAACAATAGTATCCATCCCACCAGCCTAGTCCTGAAGTAGCAGTAAGTCTTGCTCCATGAGGTAATGAGTCTGGGTATCATGGTATGTGTCACTCTGATTATTCAAGAACTTGAATATGTTGCATTGATTTCTCCTTCATTTCATAATGTTTACTTGAAAATTATGCTCTTTAACTTGTTCATACCTGGAAGGGTGACATGATTCCCTAGTAAGTTAATCTCCCTTTAGGATGGGTTTCCATTGGGTGGGTCTATGAAAGGTCATCGTCCATTCCCTCCATACTTACCACTTTCCATCTTTACTCCTCTCATGTGCCCCTACCTTTGTTTGAGCATTGGGTTTGCCACACTAGGAAGGGTTGTATCTTTCCTTGGGGAAGAAGGGGCTAAAGGCCCAGAGGGTAAAAGTAGTTGGCAAAAGTTAAAAGCCAAAATGAAACCTTTGAGATGCTTCGCCCATGGATTCCCGAGAAAGCAATAAAATGCTTCTCAGTAAGAAAAGGGAACCCATAAAATAAATAAACACTCAAGGTATTAGTTGGTGGATGGGAGGTCTCATCATGAGTCAACCTATTATGACCATGGGCATTTAGCGGTATGACACTACCATTTATCTGGTCACCAAACCAGGGTAGTGACTCTTGGTGGCATAGCCCAGAAAAAGGGGGTCTCATCACGATCCAACCTTTTCATCTTTGTGAAATGCTTGTGGGTAACGTTATCACCTCTGGTCACCAAGCTAAGACAGTGTCCCCCAACTCTTCCCTTGAAGCGTAAAATAAAAAGATAAAAAAACAATAAAACTAAGAATAAAAGGCATTGAATGGGCTAGGAAAGAATGCCATCTATGACAAGGTGCAACTTGCCTTCTACAAAGGCACCCACAGGTAAGATCTACATTTCTTTGTTATCACTGCACCCCATGCCCAAACACTTCACCCCACGCCACCTCACACACACTTACATGACCTAGATTGGTTCTAACCTGGGAAACACCCCAAACTTAAGGAGGATTATCCTAATAGGACACCCTAAGGCCTTCTCCAAACCTGATTTGTTAAACTACATAATGTCTTTGAGCATTTGTCTAGGTAAAGGGGGGTTTGATGGACATGTTTGGGTAATTTGATTATTAGATGTGATTGACATTGCTATGATCCTTGTGACTTATGAACCCCTGGAGGGCATACTTTTTGTTGTTGCAGGACTTTTCCCAATGGATAGGTACATGTGGGGGAATGATTAGCTCAGACCTCCATGGGGCTGAAATCCCACAGATGGATGTTGTGACCCCAACCAGGGGTAGGGAGACATCAGAGGCTTGCACCAAAAAGAAAGAAGGATGTTACCTCAGAGACACTCTAGTAGACCTAGACCCAAGGGGATCTTTCTCTTCCACTTGGACGTTGACCCTTGAGAGCCCATGACATCATCATTATAACCATGGACGTCATCCAGAGCTAGGGTTTGCATTTATGAGGGAAGTTGTGTGCTAGTTGGCACATGTGGCATCATCCAGGGCCTTTGGAGGCTAGAATTTCTACATATGGGTCCCAACGTTCCACCCTAGGGGCTCAACATCACCCTAGAAGGGCATGATGTCACCCATGGAGCTGATTTTAGGGTTTAATTACCTTCATTTATGTAAAAAACTAGATTTTTGATGTAATTTGGCCAGGTCGGCATTTTTGTGACCTAATTTTAATTAAAGGTCATTGATATTGTATAAATAGAGAGAAATTTCTCTCATTTTTTCATCATGACTCATCACACAAGTATAAATTTGGCCCTCTTTAAGGGTTATTGGCTGAAAACTTGTGCTATTTTGAGGTTACTTGGCTTTTGAAGGAGGTGCGCACTAACTTTTTCTTGGATAATTTGGCTTGTTGAACTTATAAAAGGATTTCTCTTGGAAAATTGTGGCTTGATGCATGATTATTCTTTGTATAAGTAAGTAAACTTTTGGTATTAGTCATCTTTTATGGTTG
>JASDQU010309066.1:0-17875 GCA_032191745.1 Picea mariana
CATTTTTCATCGTCATGAGAATAAGTATCACTTGTTTAAAAATGGAGTTGAGTACATTGTTAGAGCCCATACAAAGAAGATGAATTTATCACTTGTAAATGCGGGACAAATGAAGAGATTAGTCAATGCTAGCAAGAATTTTGTTCTCTTAATGATTAAACCCAAAGATGATATTAAAAATGAAGTTTTCCAAGGTTGTGATGTAAAGTTGAAATCTTATCTATATGAGGTTGTTAATCAATATGATGAGATGTTTCAGGAACCAAAGGGATTACCTCCAAAAAGGGGTATCCAACATGAAATTCAATTACAACAAGATTTTCCTCTTCCAAACATTGGTATGTATAAGATGTTAGTCACAGAGAATGCTGAAATCAAAAAACAAATCCAAGAGTTGCTCGAAAAAGGGGTCATCGTGCCAAGCACATCGCCACGTGGATCTCCAATTGTGTTAGTGCCAAAGAAAGATGGTACCTCGCGTATGTGTGTTGATTTCAGGGCTTTGAACAAGATTACAGTAAAGAATCGCTATCCTCTTCCTAGAATCAATGATTTGCTTGATCAATTGAAAGATGCTAAGTATTTTACCAAGTTGGATTTGAGAAGCGGATATCATTAGATCAGGATTTCCGAAGGAGACACATGGAAGACAACTTTCAAAACAAAGCAAGGTTTGTTTGAGTGGATGGTAATGCCTTTTGGAATTTGCAATGCACCGGATACTTTCATGAGATTTATGAATGATGTCTTAAATCCTTTTCTTGATGATTGTGTTATCATCTACTTGGATGACATTTTGATTTTTAGCAAATCTCGTGAAGTGCATGTTAAGCATGTGAAACAAGTTTTGGATGTTTTGAGAAAGGAAAAGTTGTTTTTGAAGATGTCCAAATGTGAGTTTGGAAAAACTTCACTTATTTACTTGGGTCATATTGTTGGTGGAGGCGAATTGAAAATTGATCCCTCCAAGGTCAAAGTCATATTGGAGTGGCCCAAGCCCAACAATGTGATGGAGGTAAGAAGTTTTTTGGGAGCAGCCCAATATTGGAGAAAGTTTATTGCTAACTTTTCTTCCATTGCAGCTCCATTACATGCGGTGACAAGTGTCAAGAAAGTTTTTCAATGGGGAGGCAAGCAACAAAGGGCTTTTGATACTTTGAAAGAGAAGATCATTTCAGTGCCAGTTCTTGCACTTCCAAATTTGAGACAACCTTTTGAAATCCAAACAGATGCAAACAATTATGCAATGGGAGCAGTCTTGTTACAACATGGTAAGCCCATTTGTTTTCATTCTAAAACTTTTAATGGTGCCGTGATTAAATATCCTACTTATGATAAGGAGTTGCATGCATTGGTGCAAAGTGTGAAAAAATGGAAACATTATTTGTTGGGGAAATAAACCATTGTCCACACAGATCATCAACCATTGCAATACTTACAATCACAAACAAAGATACAACAAGCTAGGCACTTCAGATGGATGGGTTTTCTACAACAATTCCACTTGGTCATAAGGTATAAGAAGGGCATTTATAACAAAGTTGTTGATATGATTTCAAGGCCTATTATTAGTGCTTCAATTATTCTTAAGCATATTCCTATCATGCATGAGAGTTATGTGGAGCAATATGCTTTAGATGCTGATTTTAAAGAAGTATATGAGACTTTGTGTCAATCTAACCATCTTGAGGAATTGGATTACCATGTGCATGATAATATTTTGTATCATCTTGGCAAGCTATGTATTCCACAGGGTGAAAGAATCAACATAATAAGAGAACCCCATTCTTCTCTTATTGTTGGTCACTTTGGTGTAGGCAAGACGGTGGATAATTTGAAAAGGTACTGCTATTGGCCTAAAATGAATGAAAGTGTTTCAAGATATGTTTGAGGATGTTCGTTATGTGCCACATGAAAACCTAGCAATCGAAATTTGGGTTTGTATACTCCACTTCCGGTTCCTTCTCGTCCTTGGGAAAGTATTTCTATGGACTTTGTAGGAGGTTTACCTATGTCTAAACAAAATCATGATTATATTTATGTTGTGGTTGATCAATTTAGCAAAATAAGTATTTTTATGCCTTGTAAGAAGCAAGTTACAGCTGAGAAAATGACACAAATGTTCTTTCAAAATGTTTGGGTACATTTTGGATTGCCTAAATCCATTATTTCTGATCGGGATTATCGATTTATTGGAAGTTTTTGGTCGAGTTTATGGGCACTCATGGACACCAAACTGAAAAAGAGCACAACTTTTCATCTGCAAACTGATAGTCAGACAGAAGTGGTAAATAGAACCGTGGTACATATTCTTCGTGGTTATTGTAGCAAGCATCCTAAACTTTGGGATGAGCATTTACACTACATTCAACAAGTTTACAATTGAGCTAAGCACTCTTCAATTCAAACGTCACCATTTGAAGCATGTTTTGGCTATTTGCCCAAATCTCCTTTAGATTTTATCTTTGGGAAGGATATTTCTATTGATGGTCAATATGACATTGATAGGCCAGAAAAGTTCATTGAACAAATTCAATCGATACATCAAATGGTACAAGAGCAGTTGGAAAAGAGTCAAGCCAAGTACAATACAAGACATGACAAGCATCATGTTGATCACAATTTCCAAGTTGGAGATGAATTTTGTCTTTACATTAGTAAGGAGACGCTTAAAGGAGAAGGTAAAAAACTAAAACCAATTCGATATGGCCCTTTCAAGATTCTTGAAAAGATTGGTAACAATGCCTTCCATTTAGATTTGCCTCCTTATATGCAAATGTATGCAGTTGTTAATGTTGAGAATTTGAAATTGTATGAGCCTCCTTTTATTGATGATCAAGGAGAACACGTTCAGATTCCTTCTATAGATGATTTCTCCCCAGAATATCTTACAGAACTACATGAAGACACAATCCTTGACAGGAGAATGTGAACTTCAAAACGAGGAAATGTGGAATATCTTCGAGTTGGTCTTAAAGGCACAAATCCAAGAAAATACAAGTGGATTGAGGTTGGAAAGGTGAGGGAACTTTACCCTCATCTTCATGTATATTGAAAATAGTCTTTTGGAGGTCCAAAAGCTTTCCAATGGGGAGGTGTGATCCAGGGGATCAAATTTTGCTAAAAATTCAAAGTGCTTGGAATCGCTTCAAATCGAACGGGAGCATAGGCCTCATCATCATGAACCCAACACAACTCATTTGGGTTCAAACGGACGTTGGATGAGAGAGATATCGCGTTCTGTTCAAAATGACAAACAGGCAAAATAAATGTGTGTTGATTGTACAGTCTGTACAGTCCGTACGGATGTTGATGTGGTAGACTATATGACACGTGGCAGAGTCGTATGACATGTGGCAGGGTCATACGACACATGGGAGGTGTTGGTTGGTAGGATTATGGACGATTTGGCATATGACACTTGTGATTGGTGGTGAATGAAATGTTGACAAATGGCCCACTCAGTGGCCACCACGTGTCACCCTGGCATTGGTCTAAAATTTATGTTGTTGGCTAGATTCGACCCCGCAACCTCTGGGCAGGGGTAACACTTTGGGAAGGGCCACACAACCAATGCGCCACCATTTGGTTCTTATAATATATACGGTAAACATTTTATTTAAATTGAAATGTATTGTGTGTTGGGGCGCAGACCGGGTCGAGGCTTAGCCCCGGCCCCCGGTCCTATGTGTATACAATGTAACCATTGTTACCATATGTGAACCTATATGACCATTACCATATGAAATTTAAACTTAACCCCTGTTTTTATATGCGCGCAGTCATGTGGTGGCCCATGTGCCCACAGACTTGGCAGTTAGGGGCTAGCACGTAACCGTCCTACAGTTCACACCGTTTGTGCGGTTGCACCCGATGTTGAGTTTTAACACATAAATGCATGTGGGGGCTAGGTTGAGGAGCAAGAGGTTCATTCTGGCGATCTAGAGACAACAAGTTTGAAGGGGAACTTCCAGGAAACCTATCTTCTTCAATTTTTGGCCAACCGAGGTGCCGAAAAATCCCAGCTAGGGTTTTTGGACGTTTTGAAGAAATTGGAGCCATGTATTTGGTATTTTGAGCATTGTAAAGAACATATTTGAGAACTTTGAGCAAATAATACAAAAGATCCATTGGAAGCTGGACCAGGAGATGTAGCCCAAGAGAGGGGTGAACTCCTTTATCATTTGTTGTGTAATGTGTTTTCTATTCACTGTTATTTGTTGTTGTTTATATGCATCTTGAATGTGTAATTTCTATAAAAGTTGTGTTTGAAAAATTGATCCATTTTCATTTGAACACATCAATTAAAACTTGCAAATATTTTCAAGAATACAAGTCTTTATCATTTTCAAATCAAGTTGGTATCAGAGCATAGGTTTCTTCCCTTCTTCTTTAAATTTCTGAGTTCTGTCTTGGGCAATTTCTTTGCCTCTAGATTGACTTCTAACTCGGTCTCTTTGACCTTTCTTTCGGCTCATATTCTCTTCAGCTTTCAGAGCCATCTGATAAGCATATTCTACAGTTATAAGAGTCATCATACTCATCTCATATTGAATGTCATATCGTAGACCATTCATGTACCTAGAAACTTTTTCATCATTGTTCTCCCAATGACCTGCTCTGATGTTTATCTTGAAGAATTCTTCAGTGTATTCCTTCACTGACATCATCTTCTGTCTCAAATTCTGCATCCTCCAAAACAGAGTGATTTGATAATCCTTGGGTATAAATTTGGATTTCATCTTTGCAACCATTCTATCCCAGCTCTTGATTTTTTGTTTTCCTTTGCAGCGTTTGTCAGCTTGTAGTTCATCCCACCATAGTGTTGCATGTCATTTAATTCTTGTGACAGCATGTTTGACCTTCTTGTCTTCCTCGACATCCTCATAGTCAAAATATTTATCTAGAGCTCTAATCCAGTCTAGAAGCTCTTCAACATCCAGGTTTCCTTCATATACTGGAATGTCCATTTTTTCTTTGGCACCTATCCTAGCAACAACCCCGAATAGGCATTCATCCGTAGCATCCTTGACTGCATCTTCTTCATTTCCAGTTTCATTTTCACTTTCATCCTAGCTGATATCCCTAGTGTCGACTGTGCGCCTCTGTGTTGTCTCCATGGCATCAAGCCTAGTACATAACTCATGAATTTCACTTTCCACTACTGGATCAAGCATTGGTCTGTCTCTTCTTCTCGGTGGCATGGATGAAAATGTTCCTCTTTTTTCTGCTACAGAAAGCAAAGAACTCTTTCTATGCTTTGATACCACAAATGATGTAGACCCCCGAACCCTCGGGTCGAGGCCCGCACAGGATCATTCCAAATATGCCCCTGAGTCAAATTGACTCTTTAGTTCCTACTCAAGGAATCCCATACACACACAACATTTTTTTCCATAGGTCCTTATGAATTGAGCCTGCATGAACAAATGCCAGGCGCTAACCCAAATCTCCTTGACCACAAATAGTCGCACCCCTTGCAAATTCGGGACTTCAAGTCTCACAATTTTGTGATCCCTGTTGTCGAGTTTCTCAGCCCTTCACTTCCAAAAACCAAAATGTTGATTCACTGAAATGTTTGGCCGCGTCCTCCTCCACAGTCGTATCACATTTCACGATTTTGGGAATTTTGGAACAAAGAACCCCTGTCTCTTGTCTTTGAAAATGTTGAAATGTTGAACTTCGATGAGTTCAACAAACACTGGCTCCCCAATGGGACTTTTTTTCGATTCAGAGTTTCAAACTTTGTGTCTTCGTGAATCCTGATGCAAGGCTTCCAACTCTCCAACCTTCGAAACCCCGAAACAGTCAATGAAGTTTTGACTCCGCCTGGCGAAAATTATGCCACTTGTATTCTCCATTGTACTCTATCTCTGACGTGGATTCTTTCCACCTGTCACTCAATCTTTCCGACTTTCGGGACTTGAACGAACCTCCGACAGTCGTTCGCCTGCACTCAGGATTTACAAAACCCGATTTTCCGAAATGATCTTGATAGATCAATAGTCACAATCAATGATCGTCGTTGAATATTGAACCCCACAGGATGGTTTCGTCTAACCCTTATCCACCTTGCGGCACCTCTAGATCCTATGGTTCGCGCAACTTCACGAGTTCTCCACAGATAATTTCGACCTTTCGATTCACTCCTCTATGACTTCTACAAGACGAACTAGTGTTCTCCCTCTGAACTTTACTTCTACTGGATGACTTCGACCCTCATCTCCCTTTGAAGTACTTCATTTTATGCCTTCCTTTGAAGTATTCAAAAGTGTTATCTCTCCTGAGCTTTCACTTGTAAACTCAAGTCTCTAAAAGGATTCATGCTCGCACTCCTTGCAATAAACTTTCAAATACTCTTGGGTATTTGATCTTTTGAATATGTGCACTTTCTGTGACAACATTCTTCCTTTCTTCTACCTTAGTTAATAACTTCTAAGATCTCAGCTAGCCTGGGCACACCTTGCATGGATTCTGTGCTTCGTCTGTACTCTGCTGGAATGAGAACAATAGTAACCCTCCTGGTATTTCTGAGATAGACCCAAAAACCTTGTCAACGAGTGCACCTTACGGACATTTCCACTGCACTCCTTGCAGGAACTCTCACTCAGGAAGAGAAACAATTTAAACTCATTCTCTTTCTCTCTCATATTTCAAACATTCAACATGAAATAACACATATACATCATTAAATAAAATGCATAACAGAGAGACTAAAACAACTGTAGGCATACCATTCACCATGTATAAACAAAAAACAGCATAACACCATGAAATCTAATTCAAAGCTTCTTATATTAATTCAAGCTCCTATACATGGGTTTTTCTCTACAACTCTCTACTACAGCTCTCTTCTGCTGCTCTATGCTAGTGATAATGATAATAATTTTATGATACAAAGATGAGGGTGTCTATATTCGGTTTTCCCTCCTGCTCCTAAAACTGTCTAATCTATCATTCAAATCTACCTACTTTCATTAACCGGGTTTAAATGCCTTTTACATTGACAGATGAGAGAAAATCACTCTAGATATGTTACAGTGTCTAAGTATAAATGAATGTATTCCTATTAGCTCATTACATTTAATATATGTGCATTCATTTTCAAAAAAATTTCACAACATTTTTAAAACATGCTAAAATGTGCTGGCGCTTTTCCGAGCTGGCTTCTGCCTTCAGGCTCGCTTGGCTGCTTACGATGCTCCTGCATCATGAAGGAAATTGATTTTGTTAGAGAAAATATCCTAGATGGATAGTTCTTGTCATTTCATTTCCGGTGGTATGTGGAACGTCACATAATTCCTCACGTTTAGAGGGTTATGTCCATGAGAAGTTTGAGACCCCAGGTTTGGGTAATGGACCCAAGTTTGTTTGATGGGTAACAATTTGAGTTATGATGTATTTTCAGATAATAATATTCTATATGTATAGTACATGTCATGTCATTTCTGGTGGTATGTAGAACATCACATAACTCCTCACGGTTTTAGAATTATGGCCTTACGAAGTTGGATGACCCTCATATGTCATCTAGAAGCCCAAAAAGGTCAAGTAGTCAAAGTGGTTTAAGAGATTTTAAAAGATAAATAATAAAGTGAAGTGATGAGTGTATTATAATTCAAAGTGAATACAAAATAAACTATTTTAATAATAAATTTAATGGAGAAATTAGAAGTGGACCCAACCCTAAAATAAGGAAAGTGGGCCAAGTGACCTAGAAGATGTTTTTAAGGAAGCCACTTGTAGAGTATAAATAAGAGGAAGGGCTCTCTCATTTGAATCAAACTTGAGAATATTGAATATATATATGTTTCTGAGGTAACCAAGGATATCTAAACCAGAATTCTGAGTGAAGGTGAAGAAAATAAGGCCGAATGCAAGGAAGAATAAATTCTTTTGATGGTGCTTTCTAAGGTATGTTATTTACAGGTCATCTCACCTTTTTCGCTATAACATTTTTTCTATAATTTTTCATACCATGAAATGGATATACAAGTGATTAAACATATCCAAGTATCTATGAAAAAAAAATCATCTTGTGGGTCTTTGTATTTTGGGAGTTACACTCCGTGGAAACTAGGGTTTGTGGCCAGTCCCGAAACTAGTCAAAATCAGGTGTTTCAGATAAAAATGTCACAACTTTTTCATAACATATTGAAATTTAGTGTGACAAAATGTTTTGGTTAGGGTATTGTTTTTAGTATGTTTTGTAACCGTTTCAGATCATTTTATCAAACATTTTGTGTGGGGCACGCTCTACAAGGTCGCTCTCTAGAATAAGCCAAAATTCAGCAAGGTATGTCATTTTTGCTATAAATCCTTTTCTGAGAGGCTCCAAGTAGTGAAATTTGGAGGAATTGGATAAAACACACTGAATAACATTGTGTATTAGTTTTATATATTTATACATTGCAGGTTCAAAGTTATGATTACTTCAATTTAGGGTTGTTGGCTTATCCAAAACTAGGCATGTGAGACTAACAAAAAGTTTGATGAAAATGCTAGTCTCTTGTTTTTAAAGTTAAGGAAGGTTTGTAGGAATGTGAGTATATACACAAGTTCTATTACACAGCTACAAATCAGATTTGGATGATGAAATTGATGAGGTCTTTTGGTTGTGGTACATGTTAAGTACATGGTTGAGACAAGTAGTTGATGAGTTGGCGCACATACATGAGGTGTATAGTTGATGATGTTGGTACATATTGATGAGTCATACTTGATGAGTAGTTGACACATAATTGGTACATACTTGGTACATGGTTGGATGCACTTGTTTATGGTACATGTTGATTACAGGTTGGTGCATGGTTGATGCACTTGTTTATGGTACAGGTTGATTACAGGTTGAGGTACAGGTTGATGCATGGTTGATGCATGGTTCAAATTTATTGGTACAGGTTTACAGTGGTATAGCTCATAGTGATAGTGTGACAGTGGTTCCATCATTCTACTTCTACTTCAGGGTGGGAAGACGGGGCAAGGACAGGTAGTTGTAGCCACCTTCCGGTTGTAGCTGGAGAACATTGGGGGTTGTAGCCTCCTTCTAGTTGTAGCCAGAGAATTGGGGAGTTGGAGCCTCCCTCAGGTTGTAGCCTAAGAAACTAGGGGGTTGGAGCCTCCTTCTAGTTGTAGTTGGAAAACAAAGGAAGTTGGTTCTTCCAATGAATGTAATTCTTCAAGACATATAAGAAAAAGAATTCTGTGGTTTTCTCCCAATTTGGGTTTCCACGTAAAACACTGGTGTACTGTGTATGTGTTTTTTTGTTTATTTCTTAGTGCTCATTATTGGATAATAATTCTACATTGATATAACATTTGAATAAAAATGATTATAATTATGCTGTTACTGATTCACCCCCCCTCTCAGTAATCCAACATTCATGTTCCCAAAAGAGCCTTCCTTCATGACAAAAGTGACTATTTTACTTTTCTCAAAAACCCTATAAAGAAGATCACCATAGGATACACTATTCGGAGGGTATGACGATGCCTGATCGCCGCCCTCTACCCTGAAACTGGTTTGCAACGTCTCCACAGGATTTCCTATAGCTAGGGTGTGGAGATGCTCAATGACTAAGAAAAGGTCGAGCGTCATGAAATTTCTAGAAGGGGATCTTCTAGAAGATGAGGTGGCTTTCGAATAGATGGGATCTTACTCACTTCTCTGATTTGGTGGGATCATACTAATCTCTTTAACCATCTCTCTTTCCCCTATATAAAGAGGGATTTCTCATGGAAAAGGATAATGTTAATGAAGTTTGAATAGGCTAAGAATTGTATGAGGAATTCTACTTCAGTTGATGCTCGAGGAATTCATTTTGGTTCATCAAGTCATTATGGATCTTCTTCATGCAAGTTTTGAGTAAGTGTGTGTGTTGGAGCAAAGGGCCACTGAAAGGGGACCTTGCAACATCAAGGATTTTTGGTTGTATCTTCCACTTTGACTTAATATAATGCAGTGGCATGTTTCTTTCCCATAAAACCATTCTCATTTTATTGTATGATTCCTTGATCACATGCATAATTTTTCATCGAGTATACTATTTTTTCTTTCACTTTGGTTGTCTTGTGTTCCCTTGCATATCTAATATCACAGGAGCACCGAAGTAGAGCAAGGACAAAAAGGATACAAGGAAGGGATATTTAAATAGTATGTCTCTTATCTCTTGTTCAATAATAAATTCAATGATTAGAGTTAAGGGAAAGTGTCATGTCCTGTCTTGTTTTGTTCTAGATCTAGGTGGATCTAGGGAGATCAGTTTATGTCTGCATTGACCGATTAATCCAATCACAACCTATTACAAATAAATCATTTGTACTATGACCATCCATGATTTTCCTCCTCATTTCTTCAGATAACAAGGATGCAACTACATCCTCATAATTCATGGTAGATTGAGTGGTACTAATAATTGCTACAACGAGCTTATCCCAATATTTTAGCAAATACCATGAAAAAGTAATACACTTATCTTCTTCTGCAATCATAATATTAACATAGACAAGTTGACTTACCATAGTATTGAAGGAATTTAGATGTTCTGTCACATAATCTCCATCTTCCATCCTAAGATGATACAACTTATTCAAAGAAACAAATTGTTTACCAGGGACTTTGACTGATACAAATTCCCTAACTTATCCCATAGTTCCTCAACTACAAATTATCTTAAGACATTCAACAACACTAAATCTTCCATGCAAATTTGAATAGTGCTTCTTTCTCTTCTATCCAACTTCTCCCAATATTCCTTCGACATACCAGTAGGTTGTATACTAGTAGGTTGTGCACCAGTAGACTATGTTCCAGTAGACTGCGTACCAGTAGGTTGTGTACCAGGATCCACAACGATCCATTTTTATTTTTCTACAAGAATTTCCTCCATCTTGAGCTTCCATAGCTCAATTTTTTTACCGTTGAACTTCTCTATCTCAATTCTAGAAGAGATCACCATTCCTCTTTCTACACTCAAATCAACACTGTAAAATCTCCCACTAAACCCAGGTTTATCACAGACCCAAGATAAACTTGATCTATCAAGACCAAGCCAAACCCTGAACAACAAAAGCGTCCCCCTGAATCCAAAAAAAAGATTTGATACCACAAGTAAGTTTTAAACCTATGAAGTAAAGAAATGCATACAGATTCTTAAGAAAAACATAAATTAATCAATGGCTTGTACACATAGATTTACGCTGGAAATCCTTAACCAGGAGAAAACCAACCTTCCTTGGTGTTGCACCTTTCAACTCTTCATTGTATTAATTTAACCATTCATAATAAAATATATACAATATTTTATTTATTTTGTAGCTACCAAAACCCTAATCCCTTAATCTGGGATTAATTTAGAAAACTGCTAAAAATAGCAAAATCTGCTAAAATGGAAAAAATAGCTAAAATAGAAAAAACCACCCAAAATAATATTTATGGGAGTTGCACGTAACTAGGGAGGACAAACCTAGTGCTCCTATGACCCCCCCAGGAAATATCCCAACACACATGACACAAAGAGTGAAGGAAGTTGGGATCGTCAGACGCGGTTGTCAAATTTGACGAGCTCACACACACACACATGCAAAGAATATAAGACATACCAAACAATCTACCCATCAAAGAAACATTTAAGATTGTTTTCAAATTAAGAAAATAAATCTTAATGATCAACAAACTAGGTATAAATATAAAATAGTATCTATTTCCATGTTTCTTTAAGATTTTTTTTCAGATTAAGAAAGAAAATATTAATGATCAACAAACTAGCTATATATAAAATAGTATGTATTTCCATGATAATGTTGATCAAAAATTTTTATGACAATTTTTTTATCATTTAAAATAAATATATGATGCATTTTCGGTCTACTCTACCATTAGAATAATCTTCTTGCAGTGTTTACTCTACCTTCATCTTCTTCCAGTGTTTCCACAAGAGTGGGATCTAATGAAGAGACATGTTGACCTTCCATGGGAATGGGGGATCCATTATCTCAAATGCAAGGGAATAATGCTTAATGTTCAATATTACTTCAAATATCCCAGAGGTTAAACCTTTTCGGGGATTTTTGGGCTTTGTTTTCACATGGGTGTTCAAAACAAGGGTTGGATGAGATGGGAGAGTCTCATGCCCTCCCCTTTCTAGCTTTATTTAGTTTTAGCATGTTGCAAACTCACTCTTTGGCATTGGTTCTCCTCTCATACTTGGGGTGCTCTTGGGGTTGGTTCTCCTCTCAGACTTGGGGTCTCTTATCTTGGATCAAGAGCTTACTTTTTACTTAAGATTTTACTAGTACTTTTCTTGGCCACAAAATATAGATTTTTTCAAGTTTGGTTATTTAGTTTTTTTAATTCATTAAATGCTAGGTGATGTAACTTAAATATATTTTTGTTGATTAAAATGGGTACTTGACATTGAGTGGGGTGGGTGAATCAATGTCACAAAACTTAGGACAATTTTCCACTTTTCACAAAGTAACTGAACAACAAATATTTATTTCATTTTCTCAATCAATATATAAAACAAAAAATACTTTATTTATTTATTTAACTTGAATGAATACATAAGAAATGATAAGATCAATATTTGAATATCATCTTCATACAATTATGAGAGACCCAACTCTTTGTTACAAGACCCAACTTGTAGTTCTCAGATCCCGCTGAGAAATGAGTAATCCAACGTTCATAAAACTTCCCATCTTGTTGATCTCATATCTAACTGGGATGTGAGGAATCCAATCCTCATACAATACTCATCTTGTAAACATGCACCAATCTGATAGAAAGAACTTTCATTCAATCCATTATATATAAATATGTATACTTCAAAAAATTCAAATACACTTCTTCTCACCATTCCTTCTTGTTTATATACTCTTCCATCTGGTGTGAACTTGAATCATTGTGTCTTTTGATATTTGAACCATTGTGTACTTGATTTTAAATGATAATATTAATCTTTAATTAATATCATTTTTCTTTTTTATTATTTATTCATGTTTTCATTATGTAACTCTCTTTTAATCATGACTGTGTATCAGTTTGTTATTCCTCATGAGTTGATCACAGACATGGATCGACTCATTATATAGTTATCATGTTTCTTCGGTGTTCTTGGTTCACCAATAGATCATATTCGATCACTTATTATTTCTCTGTATTTTTCTAGCGTTAACTCTCAGTCAAATTAATCTATATGAGGTGCTTCCTTCAAACCATTTTCATATGATTGCAGACGTAGAACCATGAGCTTATCAATTTAAGTGCTTCCTTCATGTTACCCTTGTTTCTCTGTTCCATACGACTAACGACAGTGACCAGACGCTAGACTAAAAAAACTCTTGAGCACTTATCAGAATCAATGGTCACAATTCAATCTCGTAATGAGATGGATGACTCTCCGAACTTCAGGATTTGAAATTTTCAAACCTTCGAATATTATTTCGCCAAACATATCGGACGGTGCACATTTATATCACGGAACTAGACCAATGGTTAGATTTGATCCTTAAAATTATCCTTTCACTACTTTATCCGACATTTGGGACTTAATCAAGCATTGATATGGATGGCCACAATTTACTCCAAGACTTCGACTATTTCAACTTACGCTATCCTTCCACTATAGTAGATCGACGGATGAGAATTCTCCCGAAGTGTTTCTTTAGATCGAATGAACCATGTCTACTTCAGTATTTCATCCTTCGGGACTTTGGATCTTTTTTCATTTTCTAGTGGTGAAACTCCCGAAGTAATTCTTCTAGAGTGACGTAATTTATTGACATCACATGTTGACATGGCACAAGTCAATTTCTTCTTGACACATGTCATCATCTGATTATGCCATTTGTTCTTGTTGAGGTGGTCTTCTACCACAGGTCCTTGCTAACGTAGTCTGCCAAATGTCCTTATAGATGTGGTTTGCCATGTGTCCTTAATGATGTGGTCTGATGACCAACAACCCTGATCCAACATTCATCGTATATCCTCCACATCCGATGGTCCTTATTTATTTTGGATTTCGGGCTTTGGGTATTTCAAATCTCAAACTTTCCATAGCATAACCTCCTTACATATTTTAACCTGAAATGAATGTTGTTCGTTGATTAAGGTTTTAGATCGACAACTTGATCTATCCATGATACTCCTTAGCCTTGGATTAAATCCAACGGATTTTCTTCTAGCTTATCCTATTCTTCCACTAGAATGATCTGACGAATGACAGATATTCGGATTATTGAGATCTCATATCTCATCCCTTTCTTATCATGTCCTTTCATTAATTCAATCCGACAGGTGATGGGTATTCAAGTGATTGAGATCTCAGATCCCATCCCTTCATTGTCCTATCCTTCCAATTAAATCAATCCGACGGTTGACGAAAATTATCATAAATGAGATCTCATGATATTTTACCTCACTTATCTTGTCCTTCCACTTGAAAATGATCCGATGACTGACGAGTATTCAAATAGTTGAATTCTCAAGCCTTTTTCCCTACTTATCCTATCATTCCACTTTAAAATGATCCAATGGTAGAGAAGATTCTCGAAACAGATCAATGATCAAGGATCGTTGTGGGGTCCTCAACCAACATGACTTTTAAGACTATCGTCTGTTTCCGTAATGGAAACCGCTTGTTGGTAGTGGAACTAATTCCAACTGTAGATCTATTGTCGAGTAAACATCGACGGTCATTGTGGATTGAGGAACCACAACTTGCGAGTGGTTTAATTCATCACCGAAGCTCCTTAATTTGAAGTTCTGCATTTTTTGGTGAGTTAACCACAATTGTCGATCTTTGAACCTATAAGATCCGATGATCTTGACTAATTGCAGTATTGGAAATAGAATGATGTTTAATAATCCTTTCGATCTTCATAATCTATCCCTGTCATTGATCTGGCGATTGCGCATCTGACGGTCACGAATTAATCTGACTTAATCTGCTCATTTGTTGGATCAACCACAGTGGTTGATATTTGGGTTTATGATAACTGACGATCTGGACCAATTACGGGATTAGAACTAGAGAGTTGTTTACTTTTTATTTCACTCTCTGCAATTCATGCCTACTGTTGATCTGTCTTGCAGATCTGATGGTCACGATCCTCCAATAGTCCTTAAGCCCATGGTAAATCATATGACCGATGTTTGTTCCATGAGATGATCAATATTTTTGCTTTTCTTGATTGAACGACTGCTAAGGCTTATCACCTTTTCCTTTGCATTGGTCAACTTCTCAATATTTCCATCGATCCCGATGACACTTATGCAATGCGCTCTTCCTATTGAGATTTAATATTCACATACCATTGGCTCCTCCTTCTGAGCTTGCTTTTTTGGTTTCTGCATACTGTTTGACATTTTCTGCTAACTGATATATTGTTGACATCAATGACAATTTCATCTATGATAAATCACAATGATAATTCATCATAACAACAAATCATCACATCATAATGAAATCAAGTGTTGACATCAATGACAACATATAATTGACAATATGTCCAACAATACCCCCCTTTGTCATTGAGGTAAACACACAAACTTCATACACAAACTCCCCCTGTGATGATGCTTTCCTTCTATGAATTTACTCTCCACCTTTGACATCAATGTAAAAGGGTTGTTCCCCTTACAATCAACATATGTTTGTCTACATGTTGTTGACCAGAATATGCACTTGGGTAACTCCCATTGGAATCATGTTATTCTATCATAACTAAATGAATCCCTCTATCAATATTCTCTCTCTCTGATTCTGATTATTCTCCCCCTTTGTTTTTGAAAGAGTAGCTCTTCCTGACAAGGTCTCTTCCCCTATTAATTTACTAACTTCTTATCTTAGTTTATTGGGATTTTTTTGTTTAAATAAGTAGTCTTCTTGATACCAACTTTTGTAGTGATCAAGTCTTTTCAAAACTTAATATAATTGCTTTCTTATTTAATAACCAAAATACTCCTCCTAAGTTTTTACTGACTTTCCTTTGTCAAATAGAACAAGAGTATGAATCTTACTGCTATTTTTTATTACTTCTTATTCTTCCTTGATATTTCACATGAATATCAATTGAGGAATTATACCAATTGATTTAAATACCAATTTTGTTATCAATTTTTTTATCATGGGAATCTATCTTTGTTGAATGATACTCCTTGAACTTCTCTACTACTTTTCTTTTTTTGTTAACAACTTATGACATCATCATAATTTAATATTGTCCCATATTCTTCTATATGTACTTCCTTTTCTTGATATTGATTTATCTCATATTGAATTTCAAATTCTTTATTAGGACTTTTACCCATTATGTTATTATTATTAATTTCTTCATTTTTAGGTGTAATAACATCTTCCTTTCTTTCTCCTTTAGATTTTCTTCTCCATATCTTTCTATGAGATATTATGCTTTTTGGATCGTATCTTTCTAATTGTGTTTTTGGAGATTTGTCATCTCCTTTCTTCTTCCAAATTTTATTAGGATTTGTCATTGACTTGAATCACCTATTCAAATATTGACATCACTTATTCAAATATTGACTTTTTGTATTCTTGCAGTTTTGGGATTTGTGCCCAAACCTATCACAGTTGTAACATCTGATTGTATGACAAATTGTTTTGTGTGCCCAACAAAATTACATCTCCAACATCTAATTGAGTTTTTGGATTTTCTTGTATATCCTTTCTTTAGTTTCTCGAAGTCTATTCCTTTATGGCCAAAGCTAGGACAAGAAAAACAATAGCCATTGAAGGTATTTACATTCTTTATTTTATTTTGACTAGAAGGATCTATCATTTGATTTTCTTCTTCCCTTTTACTTCTAAAGTCATCCTCCTTAACAAAGTTCATGAATTGTAATTTCTTTGTACTTGCATATTTTCCTTTTAAGAAGGATGATCCTTTCTCATATTTGTAAATGGTGCTCCATTTGTTATTGTCTTCTTTCTTATTGTATCCAAGACTAGTTTTGTCATCAACTGATTTTTGGCTCTTCCAAATCTTATCAAAGATAGATGATCTATTCTCGAAATTAACAATCTTATTTGTCTTTTCATTCATCTTTTTGAGATTGACTATTTCTAACTTCAACATGTGACATAATTCTTCCTTTTTAGTCAACTAAATTTTAAGGGCTTCTTCCACTTCTTTAGCATGTCCAAGATGGGTCGTTAGATTGATCACGATTTCTTCTATCTCATCCAAGACTTCTTTGCATTTAGTAGTTTTGTCATATGTCTTTACTTCTTCCATCTCCTTTATTAGATCAAAAACTTTAGTTTTCAATATTTTGATTTCTTCCTCGTATTCTATCTAAATCCTTTTGAGCTTGATGGCTACAAATTAAAACATTTGGCATGATTCTTCTTTTTCCTGACTGATTTCATTCTTCAATTTCTCAATCTCCTCTTCTTTTTCTTCTAGTCGAACTCTCTGTTCAAACTTTTCATGGTTAGAATGATCTAACTGTTGAAGTAGCAACATATCCTTTTGTTGGAGTTTCTCCAACTCTTCTAGAGTGAACATAGTTGTGTACTCAATAATTTCAAGAGCCTCCACAGGAACTTTGATATGCATATAATTTTCTGGTTCCAACCAAATCACTCCTATAGCAGCTGCAACATCAGTTTTAAGATTATGTAATCTTTCTTAAGTGATTACTGAGGTATGGCTCAATTCCTTGATGAGGTTGGCTTTGTAGTGTACCTATTCACTACCCGGGTTGCCACTAACCTCTCGGTTCACCATTCATTACATGGATTTAAAACAAATGCATTTAACCAGGATTAAACACACTTAATTCGCAGAGTAAAATATATAAGTTACTGTTACCATTAACAAACCATAACATGCAACAGTATTTCATTTA
>JASDQU010309066.1:22663-32839 GCA_032191745.1 Picea mariana
CATTCAATCCATTATATATAAATATATATACTTCGACAAATTCAACTACATTTCTTCTCACCATTCCTTCTTGTTTATATACTCTTCCAACTAGTTTAAACTTGAATAATTGTGTATTTTGATATTTGAACCATTGTGTACTTAATTTTAAATGATAGTATTAATCTTTAATTAATATCATTTTTCCTTTTTATTCTTTATTCATGTTTTCATTATTTAACTATGTTTTAATCATGACTGTGTATCAGTGTGTTTGTACTCATGAGTTGATCACATACATGGATCGACTCATTATGTCATTATCATGTTGTTGTGTTCTCGGTTCACCAACAGATCATATTCGATCACTTATCATGTCCTTCCACTAGAATGATCTGATGACTGACGGATGTTCGGGTGATTGAGATCTCAGATGTCAGCCCTTTCTTATCCTGTCCTTCCATTAATTCAATCCGATGACTAACGGGTATTAGGTGATTGAGATCTCAGATATCAGCCCTTGATTGTCATGTCCTTCCACTTAAATCAATCTGACGACTGACGGAAATTCACATAAATGAGATCTCATGATCTTTTACCTCGCTTATCTTGTCCTTCCACTTGAACATGATATGATGGCTGAAGGGTATTCAGATAATCAAATTCTAAAGCCTTTTTCCTTTCTTATCCTATCCTTCCACTTTAAAATGATCCAACGATCAAGAAGAATCTCAAAACAGATCAATGATCAAGGATGTTTGTGGGGTCCTCAACCAACACAAATTTTAAGACTATCGTCGGGTTTCGCAATGGAAATCGCTCGTTGGTAGCGGAACGGATTCAAACTGTAGATCTATTGTCAAGTAAATATCGACGGTCATTGTGGATTGTGGAACCACAACTTGCGAGTGGTATAATTATTCACCCATAATCCGCAATTTGAAGTAGTGCATTTTTTGGTGAGTTAACAAGAATTGTTTATATTTGAACCTATAAGATCTAACGATCTTGATTAATTACGAGATTGGAAATAGAACAATGTTTAATACTCCTCTCGATCTCCGCAATATATCCCTTTCATTGATTTGGCAATTGTGCATCTAACAGTCACAACTTAATCTGAATTAATCTGCTCATTTGTTGGATCAACCACAGTCATTGATATTTGGGTTTATGAGATCTGACGATCTAGACCAATTGCGAGATTAGAACCAATGATTTTTTTAATTTTTCTTTCTCTCTCCGCAATTCATGTCTTCCATTGATATGTATTGTAGATACAATGGTCACGATGCTCCAACATTCCTCAAGCCCACGATCACTCATATGACTGAAGTCTGTTCCATGAGATGATCAATACCGTCACTTTTCTTGATCGGACGAGTACTGAGGCTTCTCACCTTTTCCTATGCATTGGTCGAGTTCTCAATATTCCCATCGATCTCGATGACACTTATGCAATGTTCTCTTCCTTCTGAGCTTTGATCTTCACATACCATTCACTTATCCTTCTGAGCTTGTGCTTTTGATCTCTACTTATTGTTTGACATTTTCTGCTAACTGATATATTGTTGACATCAATGACAATTTCATGTATGATAAATAACAATGATAATTCATCATAAAAAAAAATCATCACATCATAATGAAATCAACTGTTGACATCAATGACAACATATCATTGACAATATGTCCAACAATTGTGTTCTTTTTTCTTTTCTAAATTGTTAAATTTAAAAAATGATTTTAAAAAATCAAAATTTTAAGTTGTCAATTTAGTATGCTCTTAAATTGCATTCAGTTAGAGTATGAAAATATGTCACTTCCTGTAGTTAATGTAAATTTCTACAATTAATGGAAATTGAAGCTGGAATGATCTAATCAGCTTGTCATCTTGACCCATTTAAAATCACGATTTCGATGCCTATATACAAATCATGACTAATAGTGACCATTTGCATTGCCATATGAAAATCACACTAGTGGATGGGTCTTGGTGACCCATCTATAAATCACATGCCTATATACCAATCATGACTAGTCTTGCCCATTTGCATGTCCATCTAAAAATCATACTAAACCCATAAATAAGAAACCACTCAACTATAAGAAAATTTCATGATATGATGTTCAAGATAAATTAATAATAAAGCACAATCGATAAAAGGATTTCTACCCATAAAAACATAGAAAGGAAGGATCGGTTCCCCCTACTCTCTAGGTTAGTTTTTCTTTGGCCAAATCACATTCAATAGGCTTACACAGTCCTAGCTGAATTGGATTGTCGGGCACCATCTCCATGGTAACAAACAAAGGTTAGGATGAGACCCCATCTCAGTGATGAATTTGTGGGAGTGTGCAGAGTTGAATCCATGCCTCTCACATTACAAGCTGGGTACCTTAGAAGATACCCCCAGCGGGACCGGGAGAGGATCGAACGAGTTCAAAGCTACCTTTCGGGTCTTCGTTACACTTAGAGAAGTTCTCCCCCACAATGGAACATGAGAAACGTCTAGAGGTAAACACAAAGATAGATATCATATCTTCGCTCAATTTTGAAATAATTTGAAGGTTATATTTTGTAATCCATATTTGTAATTTGACGATTAGGTTTGTTTCACGAATTTAATTGATGGTGATCTCAGATCTGCAACACGTGGGGAAACTGTGCACAATGCAGTGACAAATATTGCATGCCACAAATATTTTGCATTGAACACTCAGGATTTATTGCACAGTTCACAGACTGCATGATTTACTGCGCATTGTGATATAAACACTTAAAAAATTAATTTCTTTACTTTGTGCTAATATTTAACACATGAACTCATAAACATAACAAAAGATTAAAATACACATGAATTGTCAACTCACAAAACACTTGATATATATTGATAAATATGGAACTGCACACTAATACAGAATATGGTAACTATGATGAGCTTCAACTCCAACAACTTCCGTTGACTTTACAGACACAAATCTTGTGCTCTCAGACTTCTTGGACTCCTCAACTACTTTTTTTTTTCTTCACGACTCTATTCTTTCTACTTCTCTACTTGTGTATATCGGCTATCTATAGGATTGGACATATATGGGTAAAGAATGATACTGATTACATAATGATTACATAATATATCCGACTTAACATTTAAGAAACACATAAATTCGACTGACTATTGCCTACTTAACTAGACTTGAGAAAGATAAAGATCATATCCATTTAATAATTTCCGTACTTTCCGACTGAAAAAGACTAATCTTGCGTAAATATGTGACTTTGTATCTGCAGACTGACTGATTGACTGACAAATTGGCAGAGACGTAAATCTCACCAACTTGTGATTACTATTTCCAAAACTCCCCCTTAATTATAAGTAGGTGGGATTTAC
Source organism: Picea mariana (assembly GCA_032191745.1). Classification (NCBI taxonomy): domain Eukaryota; kingdom Viridiplantae; phylum Streptophyta; class Pinopsida; order Pinales; family Pinaceae; genus Picea; species Picea mariana. The sequence continues at coordinate 26,035 of JASDQU010309066.1, forward strand.
AAAAAATTATATCAAAAATTGAATTGGCATATATTGTCACTCATCTTTTACTGTGGAAAGTCCCAAACTACTGCGCAAATGTTGAAATGCATCTCTTGCTAAAGATTTTGTGAAAATATCTGCAAATTGTTCTTTAGACTTGCAAAACTCTAAACATGTCTCTTTGTTATTCACCAATTCTCTGATAAAATGACACCTTGTATCAATATGTTTGGCTTTCTTGTGAAACACATGATTCTTTGATAACATGATTGTTGACTTGTTGTCACAAAATACTATTGTTGGTTCATGTTGTTCCTGCAACAAATATTTTAACATTATTCTCATCCAAACTACTTGAGAAGCTGCACTTGTAGTTGTGACGTACTCTACTTCTGCTGAAGAAAGAGTCACTATGGGATGCTTCCTTGATGCCCATGATACTATACCTATTCCAAAATGAAATGTGTACCCAGAGGTATGTTTCCTGACATCTATGTTTCCTCCACAATCATTGTCAATGTATCCAATAAGTCTGAAATCGTCTAAAGTATAATATCTAATGCCAAAATCTTTAGTTCCATTCACATATCTCAAAATTCTCTTTCCTTCCTTCCAATGTGATTCTTTTGGAGCTTCAATGAAACCTCAAATCGAGCTCACTCCATACATAATATTAGGTCGTGTTTTTTTCATATACATAAGACTTCCTACTATTCTTTTAAATAGTGTTGGATCCACCTTGGACCCTTTATATTCCTTACTTAACTTCAATCTTGTTATGACACGTGTTGGTGCTGCATTGGAATTGATCATGTTGAATATTTTCAAAATTTCATGTGCATAATTAGATTGTGAGATAAACATACTATTTTTGGACTAGGGAACTTCAATACCTAGAAAATATCTCATAATCCCCAAATCAGTCATTTCAAATTCATCCTTCATGACTGACTTAAATTCTTCTATGCCAAAATCACCTGTAAAAATAAAATCATATACATATAAGCAAACAATTAACATGTTACCTTGGCGATTTTCTTTGTTGTATATTGTTGGCTCAAATTCACTTCTCTTAAATCCATTCTATGTGAGATGGGAATCTATGCGACTGTACCAAGCACTATGAGCTTGTTTTAACCCATACAGTGCTTTCTTCAATCTATACACTTTGTCTGCTTGTCCTAGAACCTCATAACATTGTGGTTGTTCCACATACACTTCTTCTTATAAATGTCCATTTAGAAATGTTGAATTTACATCCATTTGTTTGGCGTGGAAATGGATAACATAGTTCTGATTGTTTCCATGCGTGCAACTGATGAAAATGTTTCATTGAAATCAATTCTGGGTTATTGTGTAAAACCTCTTGCAACTAACCTTTCCTTGTTCTTCTACACATTTCCATTTGCATCTTGCTTGATTTTATAAATCCACTTGACAATTATAACATCCTTGTCTTTAGATACATCTACCAACTTCCATGTTTGATTGTTCTCTATGCATTTGATTTCTTCATCCATGGCTTGAGCCCATACATCATCTTTGACCGCTTCTTCAAAAGTTAATGGGTCATCAATTTGTGAAAACCGAGAAAAAACTAAAAATGAATTTGTTCTGTCATCATTATATTTATCGTGCAAACTTCTTTTCTTCCTTGGTAATAAACTTGCTGATGTATGATCTGGAGATGTAGAACTACTTGGACTGTTTGCTGGAGTTTGTTTCGCTCTAGGTGTATACTGCACACCTGATGATCTTACTAGATTATTTTGCGATGTAATTTGTGTTGCAGTGCCAGGTGTATAAGGGACTAGGCACTGGCTTGTATATGGTTTCTGAATCACCTCTTATTTTGTGTCATCATGCTCCATTACATCAATATTTTTGACTTTCTTTGCTATTCTTACATCCCATGCTTCATTCTCCACAAACTGAACATCACGACTGATTATGACCTTTCTAGTGAAAGGGTCATACAACTTGTATCCTTTTGTTTCTTTAGAATACCCAACAAATATACATTTTTTTCCTTTGTTGTCCAACTTATTTCCCAGCTCATATGGAACATATGTGTATGCAACACAACCAAAAAAAATTAAGTGCACCACATTATGCTTCATACCTATCCAATATTCTTGAAGAACTATGTTCTTCACACTCTTTTTCAGACATATTTTCATGATGTATACTGCATTTTCTACTGTTTCATCCCAATACTCATTTGACAATTGTTTGGTTGCCAACATACTACACAACACTTCCATGATGGTTATGTTATTCCTTTCTGTGACACCATTTTGTTGTGGTGTATGCTACATGGTAAATTGCTTGTAGATGCCATGAACTTTACAAAATTTATGAAACTGTATTGAAATGTATTCTCATCCTCTATCAGTTCTTAGACACTTGATGTAATAACTACTTTGCTTCCCCACAAGTGATTTGAACTACTGAAAACAAACCAATGCGTCAGATTTATGCTTTAGGAAATAAATCCATGTCTTTCTTGAGAAATCATCAATAAATGTTAGAAAATAATTACTGGCTCCTATAGATGGTGTTTGTATTGGTCCACAAATGTCTGAGTGTAAAATTTCGAGTGGATCTTTTTCTCTTTAATACTTTCCAACTGGAAATGATTCTCTGTGATTCTTTCCAAAAATGAATCCTTGACATATTCTTTTTGGTTTTTCAATCAATGGTAAACCTTTTACCATCTCCTTTGTGTGTAGCCGCCTCAGTCCTCCAAAGTTCAAATGTCCAAATATTAAATATCGTAACCAAGAATCATCATGTATTTCAAATTGGAATGTTGTCTACATCTCTATTTCATTTTCGCCTTTCTTGATACTGCACACAATATTTTCTTCATTGGAATTGCGTGCACTTTCTACTATAAATGTAGTGTCTAACTGCGCATATTTTTCTTTACCAACAACTAGCATTGTGTTTTCTTTCTTGGTTGGCTTCAATGTCAATGGGAACATTCTATTGCTTGTTGTATGAATTCTTGCAATAAGTTGATTGCTTGGATATTTGTCCATAATCACACAGTGATTATCTTCCATGTAGATTTGTATTCTTTTTGTAACAATTGTCCTGTGCTCATCAAATTTTTCTTTAGTCCAGAAACATACTATACATCAGGCATAACTTTTTGTTCTCCTTTTTTGGTTAAAATGTTTATACTGAATTGGATATATGTTCCAAGTGTAACATTGGTTTTGACTGACTTATCCAAACTAGAAAACAATTCTATGTTTCCCTTCATGTGGTTACTGCAGCATAAATCTAAATACCATATGTCACATGGACTTGATTGAGAAACATTGCATTCAACTGGAGATACTATAGGCATTTCTTCAACGCACAACATAAACATAGGACTGGAGGGACTATTTTCATTGTGAGATTGATCATGACCTTGCTTGTTCTGATTATATTGTCTCTTCCTTCACTCATATGCATAATGTCCATATTGTTTACAATAATGACACTTAATATTTCATTTGTGAGTTCTTTGACCACTTGGATGGCTATTATTTTGACTTTTTCCTCTTCCACCAGTATTTACAGGACTGTTGTTGCATCCACCTCTAGAAAAACTTCCTCCTATGCCTCTAGAGTTATTTATCCCCCTTCTTATTCCATGACTTATATATGAATATGAGGAAAATGCATTCTCTAATGACATACTTGACCTACTCAATTTGTGTTTGTTATTAATGAAGGAATCTTGCAGTTCATCTAGACTAAACTGACTTAGGTCTTTTCTCTCTTCCAATGTCACAACAAGGGTATCAAATTTAGGAGAAAGAATTCTAAATACTTTCTCAATATTTTTTTTCTCTTCTATGGTTTCACCATTAGACTTAATCTGATTTATGATGCCAATGACATGGGTGTAAAATGAATCTACTGAATTTGTGTCTTTCATTGACAGAGTTTCAAAATCTCTTCTAAGAATTTGTAGTTTTAAAGTCTTGACTTTGTTCATACTTTGATAAGAGGTTTGTAATATGTCCCATGCTTCCTTGGCTTGATTTGTTGATGAAAATCTTGGGAGTATGCTCTCATGCATGGTTTGATGTATGTAAACCATCTCCTTTCCATCCTTCTTCCTTTGGTCTTTCAATGCATCCTTCTCAGCTTGTGTGAGTGCATTGTACACTACCTGATCTGATGGTTTCACATAGCCATTCTAGACTATCTCCCATACATCTTGACCACAAAATAACTCCTTCATGGTCAAGGACCATAACTCATATTTTTTTCCTGTGAAAGTGGGAGGTTTCAAATTTAAAGTAGAAGCCACATTTCACCTTACAACAGAGATGTTTCTATGATAAACTTGTTCTGATAAAACCTTCTTTGATCAACCTACTCTTGATGAACCTATTATTGATCCACCTCCTCTGATCAAATTTCTCTGATACTAGATCTCATATCTATAGTGCACGGGGAAACTGTGCGCAACACAGTGACAAATATTGTGTGCCACAAATCTTCGTCGATGAATGCACGAGATTTATTGCACAGTTTATAGACTATACAATTTACTGCATGATGTGATATAAACACTTAACAAATTAATTTCTTTACTTTGTGCTAATATTTAACACATGAACTCATAAACACAATAGAAGCTCAACATACACATGAATTGTCAACACACAAAACTGTTGATATATATTGATAAATTTGGCATTGCGCACTAATACAAAATATGGTAATTGTGACAAGCTTCATCTCCAACAACTTATGTTGACTTTGCAGAAACAGATCTTGTGCTCTCAGACTTCTTGGAATCCTCAGTTGTTGTTTTTTTCTTCTTGACGACTCTATTTTTTCTACTTCTTTTCTTTTGTATATTGGCTTTCTACAAGATCAACCATATATGGGTAAATAATGAGACTTCTTACAGAAGCTAGGCGACTAAGACACACATAAATTCGATTGAATCTTACTTACTTAACTGGACTTGAGAAAGATTAAGATTGGCTCCATTTAATAACTTCCCTACTTGTTTACTGACAAAAACTAAGCTTGCGTAAACATGCAACTTTGTATTTGCAGACTGACTGACTGACTAAAAAATCGACGGAGACGTAAGTCTCACCGACTTGTGATTACTATTTCCAACATGTTGTTAGGTTCGGTTCACGAATTTATATGTCAAATAGAAGTCAGATATGGGAATATTGGGGTTGACTATTCATTGGGAGAGGTGAGGTAATGTATGCACTCAACGGGGTGTAGGTTATGAGAGAGAAACAATCAAATCTAGATTGATTGAGGCCTACCCTTTACCTATTACGGTTTTGACCCAGTTATAGATCAATATTAACCAATTGGATATCGAGATTGATACCCCTTTGGAACAATGACTACAACGGCGAAGCCAATTGTATCACCAACATTCCTGCCAATTTTTGATCGAGATCTACCAGATGCAGGTAAAGATCCAACACCCATTGATTGATAACCAGGAATAGGAAGGCATAAGGGAAAGGTTGTCGTTGGCTGGATTATTAGTTGATGGGAATATTGGGGTTGATTGTAAAAATAAAAAAGTATGTAATTTATTCTGGAAACTTTAAAAATCGGTTTCCTTTCCCTCATTTACAACATTCTTTTGGAATATATCTATAGAGTTTTGGCCCACTACAAACATTGGGAAGCTCTGGTATGAGATTTATGTTATCATGTAGAGTCTAGAAATGAATTAGAAAGTTATGTGTTGTTCACCATGACAGACGCATATAAGGGTTTTGACTTCCCTATCTGTTTGTGCCCATCTCCAAGTAAAGAGCTTCACTCCTGGTGAACTTTTATGGTAGTGTTATTTTATTCACCTCTTTATATTTGATGTCAATGAGTTGTTGAGTGACATGTACATGGCCTCTGAAAAGAAAACATAGTAGATTTAGACAATTCCATTTGCAGTATACATAAAATGACTGAAAACAAATTTTGAGGGATTTTTGAAGTTTTGAATATAATAATTGTCCATTTTAATTTTATAAATTATCTTACAATTTTAAAAAAAAATTATATATTTTGAATATTTCTAAGATGTATACTCCCAAATGTTTTTGGTATTGAATTTTAGGGAGTCGAATTTCAGTATCCATTCAAAATTGAATTAAAACTTGGTAACTATGCTACAATATCATGTAGCCCTAATCTTAGTATCTCTTGAGGGTATCTGTAGATTGCAATAAAACCAATCCAAGAAAATTGTTTTATATGCATCCCAAATACAATATCAGTTTTCGTATACATATACTTGGTCAATTCATAACCATTAGGGAAAATCACCAACGATTTCACAACTATCAACATTTATCAAGATATACTTACATCCACCATTATCAGAGAACTAAACCATAACTGAATTAATCCTATTTATTCCATCTTCATCTTCAATCAACATGTATCTAATAATGGTTTGGTGCTATCTCTGCAAACTAACATCCATGTCTTTCATATTACAAGCTTCACATTCATTAAGCTTCTTAGTGTATTGCTTCCACTTATCTAAGATCCCTCTCTGTTTATGGAACCAAATATGCCTCCCTTGTTGATATGAGGCAGTCAACAACATCATCATCATAGATTGACTCTAAATCTTCATCAAAAACATTATCTTCTCCTTCAGCTCTTTCATTGGAAGCCATAAATATAAACATCTTGAATGCTACTATGATCGAACCTTCTTTCAAACAGTGCTTCTTCAATCACCAAATCTTTGAATGCCAAGTTCTCTTCCTCCTCCAAACAACATTTCATCAATGATCTTTTTATCTGCCATCATTTGCAG
>JASDQU010309066.1:33301-45784 GCA_032191745.1 Picea mariana
TTTTATTAATTGACCTGCATACATATAATTACATCAATAGGCTCCTGGCCTTCAACACTTAGGCTCCCTGGCCTAACAAAACTCATAAGCCTATAGCTTATTCAAAACTTGGCTCACCAGCCTATAGAACATATTTACAATTCTTTGCATATTACATGATCTGCAACGGGGCTCGGCCTTGGGGACACTACAGGCTTCCTCACTGTTGACTGAGATTTTCATCAAGTCTTATATTTCATACTGATTAGAAATGTATTTCTTTGTATTATGTTCTTCAATCTGATTGCAATTTTTCTTTTCTTTATTTTTTCCATTATCTTGATAAGAACTCTCTTCTTCTGAATTTTGTTCTTTATTCTGATAGAAATCCTCTTCATTAGAGTCTTGTTCTTTATTTTGACAGGAATCCTCTATATCTGAGTCTTCTTTCTCACTTTGATAGGATATTTTTTCTTCTTTTGTTTCATTCTGATAACAATTTTCTAGTTGGAGCCATAATTCTTTAGCATATTTGTAATGCTTCATCTTTTCTTTGACTTGGTCTGACAATCCATCCTGAATTTCTTTTAAGGCTAATGAATTATTTCTCTTTGATTCGTTTACAGTTTTTTATTTTATCATTGAAGTAGCTAAGTGCCAGGGCTTACTTACTACCGAATCCCAAACTCCAGAACCTCTTGACTTCAGATATCTTTTCATATTTTCTCTCCATGATAAATAATTTGTTCCATCAAATAAGGGAGCTTCATTTGTGGAAATGGCAATTTGTCCACCCATTTCTTCTGAATCTACCTTCAGTTTTTAAACTGTGCTGAAGGAAGCCATCTCTGATACCAATTGATGAAAATGGGTACTTGACACTGAGATGGGGGGTGAATCAGTGTCATAAAACTTAGGACAATTTTCCACTTTTCATGAAGTAACTCAACAACAAATATTTATTTCATTTTCTCAATCAATATATATATATATATATNATTTAACTTGAATGAATGCATAAGAACAATCTTTGAATATCATCTTCATACAATTATGAGAGACCCAACTTGTAGTTCTAAGATCCAACTGAGAAATGAGGAATCAAACCCTCATAACAAGTCCCATCTTCTTAATCTCAAATCCAAATGAGATGTGAGGAATCCAATCCTCATACAAGACCCAGCTTGTAAACAGGCACCAACCCAATAGACTGAACTTTCATTCAATCCATTATATATAAATATATATATACTTCGAAAAATTCAACTACATTTCTTCTCACCATTCCTTCTTGTTTATATACTCTTTCAACTGGTTTAAACTTGAATAATTGTGTATTTTGATATTTGAACCATTGTGTACTTGATTTTAAATGATAATATTAATCTTTAATTAATATCATTTTTCTTTTTTATTCTTTATTCATGTTTTCATTATTTAACTATGTTTTAATCATGACTGTGTATCGGTTTGTTTGTCCTCATGAGTTGATCACAAACATGGGTCGACTCATTATATCGTTATCATGTTGTTGTGTTCTCGGTTCACCAACATATCATATTCGATCACTTATCATGTCCTTCCACTAGAATGATCTGACGATTGACGGATGTTCGGGTGATTGAGATCTCAGATGTCAGCCCTTGCTTATCTCGTCCTTTCATTAATTCAATCCAATGAATAACGAGTATTAGGTGATTGAGATCTTAGATATCAGCCCTTGATTGTCCTGTCCTTCCACTTAAATCAATCCGACAGCTGACGAAAATTCACATAAATGAGATCTCATGATCTTTTACCTCGCTTATCTTGTCCTTCCACTTGAACATGATCTAACGGCTGACGAGTATTTAGATAATCGAATTATAAAGAATTTTTCCCTGCTTATCCTATCCTTCCACTTTAAAATGATCCAATGATTGAGAATAATATCAAAACAGATCAATGATAAAGGATGGTTGTGGGGTCCTCAACCAACACGAATTTTAAGACTATCGTTAGGTTTCGCAATGGAAACCGCTCGATGGTAGTGGAACAGATTCCAACCATAGATCTATTGTCAAGTAAATATCAACGATCATTGTGGATTGTAGAACCACAACTTGCAAGTGGTATAATTCTTCACCCATAATCCGAAATTTGAAGCTGTGAATTTTTTGGTGAGTTAACAACAATCGTCGATCTTTGAACCTATAAGATCCGATGACCTTGACTAATTACAAGATTGGAAATAGAATGATGTTTAATACTCCTCTCGATATCCACAATATATCCATTTCATTGATCTGGCGATTGTTCATCCGACAATCACGACTTAATCTGACTTAATCTGCTCATTTGTTGGATCAACCACATTCGTCGATATTTGGGTTTATGAGATCTGACGATCTAGACCAATTGCGGGATTAGAACCAACGATTTGTTTAATTTTTATTTCTCTCTCCACAATTCATGTCTTTCATTGATATGTCTTGCAGATACAATGGTCACGATCCTCCAACAGTCCCCAGGCCCATGATCACTCATATGACTGAGGTTTGTTCAATGAGATGATCAATACCGTCACTTTTCTTAATCAGACGGTTGTTGAGGCTTCTCACCTTTTCCTGTGCATTAGTCGACTTCTCAATATTTCCATCGATCTCGATGACACTTCTGCAATGTGCTCTTCCTTCTAATCTTTGATCTTCACATACCATTCACTCCTCCTTCTAAGCTTGTGCTTTTGATCTCTGCATATTGTTTGACATTTTCTGTTAATTGATATATTGTTGACATCAATGACAATTTCATGTATGATAAATCACAATGATAATTCATCATAACCAAAAATAATCACATCATAATGAAATCAATTGTTGACATCAATGACAACATATCATTAACAATATGTCCAACAATTGTGTTCTTTTTTCTTTTCTAAATTGTTAAATTAAAAAAATGATTTTAAAAAATCAAAATTTTAAATAGTCAATTTAGTATGCTCTTAAATTGCATTCAATTAGAGTATGAAAATATTTCACTTCATGTATTTAATGTAACTTTCTACAATTAATGGAAATTGAAGCTGGAATGATCTAATCAACTTGTCATCTTGACCCATTTAAAATCACGATTTCGATGCCTATATACAAATCATGACTAATAATGACTATTTGCATCGCCATATGAAAATCACACTAGTGGATGGGTCTTGTTGACCCATCTATAAATCACATGCCTATATACCAATCATGACTAGTCTTGGCCATTTTCATATCCATCTAAAAATCATATGAAACCCATAAATAAGAAACCACTCAACTATAAGAAAATTTCATGATAAGATGTTCAAGATAAATTAATAATAAAGGACAATCGATAAAAGGATTTCTACCCATAAAAACATAGAAAGGAAGGATCGGTTCCCCCTACTCTCTAGCTTAGTTTTTCTTTAGCCAAATCACGTTCAATAGGCTTACACAGTCTTAGCCGAATTGGCTTGTCAGGCACCATCTCCATGGTAACAAACTGAGGTTAGGATGAGACCACATCTCAGTGATGAATTTGTGGGAGTGTGCAGAGTTGAATCCTTGACTCTCAAATTACAAGCTGGGTACCTTAGAAGATACCCCCAATGGGAACGAGAGAGGATCGAACAAGTTCAAAGCTATCTCTAGGGTCTTCGTTACACTTAGATAAGTTCTCCCCCAGAGTGGAACATGAGAAACGTCTAGAGGTATACACAAAGATAGATATCATATCTTCGCTCAATTTTGAAATAATTTGAAGGTTATATTTTGTAAGCCATATTTGTAATTCGATGATTAGGTTTGTTTCATGAATTTAATTGATGGTGATCTAGGATCTACAACACGCAGGGAAACTGTACACAACGCAGTGACAAATATTGCATGCCACAAATATTTGTTGTTGAACACTAAGGATTTATTGCACGGTTCACAGACTGCACAATTTACTACGCATTGTGATATAAACACTTAAAAAAATAATTTCTTTACTTTGTGCTAATCTTTAACACGTGAACTCATAAACATAACAAAAGATCAAAATACACATGAATTGTCAACTCACAAAATACTTGATATATATTGATAAATATGGCACTGCACACTAATACAGAATATGGTAACTGTGATGAGCTTCAGCTCCAACAACTTTCATTGACTTTACAGACACAGATCTTGTGCTCTCAGACTTCTTGGACTCCTTAGCTACATTTTTTTCTTCTTCATGACTCTATTCTTTCTACTTCTCTGCTTGTGTATATCGACTATCTATAGGATTGGATGTATATGGGTAAATAATGATATTGATTACATAATATATCTGACTTAACATTCAAGAAACACATAAATTCGACTGACTATTACCTATTTAACTAGACTTGAGAAAGATAAAGATCAGATCCATTTAATAATTTATGTACTTTCCGACTAAAAAAGAATAATCTTGCATAAACATGTGACTTTGTATTTGCAGACTAACTGATTGATTGACAAATTGGCAGAGACATAAAGCTCACCAACTTGTGATTACTATTTCCAAAACTCCCCCTTAATTATAAGTAGGTGGGATTTACAAAAAATTATATTAAAAATTGAATTGACATATATTGTCACTCATCTTTTACTGTGGAAAGTCCCAAACTACTGCGCAAATGTTGAAATGCATCTCTTGCTACAGATTTTGTGAAAATATCTACAAATTTTTCTTTAGACTTGCAAAACTCTAAACATATCTCTTTGTTATTCACCAATTCTTTGATAAAATGACACCTTGTATCAATATGTTTGGTTTTCTTGTGAAACACATGATTCTTTGATAGCATGATTGTTGACTTGTTGTCACAAAATACTATTGTTGGTTCATGTTGTTCCTGCAACAAATATTTTAACATTATTCTCATCCAAACTGTTTGACAAGATGCACTTGTAGTTGTGATGTACTCTACTTTTGCTGAAGAAAGAGTCACTATGGGATGCTTCCTTGATGCCCATGATACTATACCTATTCCAAAATGCAATGTGTACCCGGAGGTATGTTTCTTGACATCTATGTTTCCTCCACAATCATTGTCAGTGTATCCAATAAGTATGAAATCGTCTGAAGTATAATATCTAATGCCAAAATCTTTAGTTCCATTCACATATCTCAAAATTCGCTTTCCTTCCTTCCAATGTGATTCTTTTGGAGTTTCAATGAAACTTCAAATCGAGCTCACTCCATACATAATATTAGGTTGTGTTGTTGTCATATACATAAGACTTCCTACCAGTCTTTTGAACAGTGTTGGATCCACCTTGGACCCTTTATCTTCCTTGCCTAGCTTCAATCTTGTTATGACATGTGTTGGTGCTGCATTGGAATTTATCATGTTGAATATTTTCAAAATTTCATGCACATAATTAGATTGTGAGATAAATATACTATTTTTGGACTAGTGAACTTCAATACCCAGAAAATATCTCATAATCCCCAAATCAGACATTTCAAATTCATCCTTCATGACTGACTTAAATTCTTCTATGCCAAAATCACCTATAAAAATAAAATCATATACATATAAGCAAACAATTAACATGTTACCTTGCTGATTTGCTTTGTTGTATAGTGTTGGCTCACATTCACTTCTCTGAAATCCATTCTGTGTGAGATAGGAATCTATGCAACTGTACCAAGCTCTATGAGCTTGTTTTAACCCATACAGTGCTTTCTTCAATCTATACACTTTGTCTTCTTGTCCTGGAACCTCATAACATTGTGGTTGTTCCACATACACTTCTTCTTATAAATGTCCATTTAGAAATGTTAAATTTACATCCATTTGTTTGGCGTGGAATTGGATAACACAGTTCTGATTATTTCCATGCATGTAGCTGATGAAAATGTTGCAATGAAATCAATTCCGGGTTGTTGTGTAAAACCTCTTGCAACTAACCTTTCCTTATGCTTCTACACATTTCTATTTGCATCTTGCTTGGTTTTATAAATCCACTTGACACTTATAACATCCTTGTCTTTAGGTACATCTACCAACTTCCATGTTTGATTGTTCTCTATGCATTTGATTTCTTTATCCATGGCTTGAGCCCATACATCATCTTTGACTGCTTCTTTAAAAGTTAATGGGCCATCAATTTGTGAAAACTGAGAAAAATCTAAAAATGAATTTGTCGTGTCATCATTATATTTATTGTGAAAAATTCTTGTCTTCCTTGGTAATAAACTTGCTAATGTTGGATCTGGAGATGTAGAACTGCTTGGACTGTTTGTTGGAGTTTGTTGTTCTCTAGGTGTATAGTACACACCTAATGATCTTACTGGAGTATTTTGCGATGTAATTTGTGTTCCAGTGCTAGGTGTACAAGGGATTGTGCACTGACTTGTACATGGTGTCTGAATCACCTCTTATTTTGTGTCATCATGCTCCATTACATCAATATTTTTTACTTTCTTTTCTATGCTTACATCCCATTCTTCATTTTCCACAAACTGAACATCACGACTGATTATGACGTTTCTAGTGAAAGGGTCATACAGTTTGTATCCTTTTGTTTCTTTAGAATACCCAACAAATATACATTTTTTTCCTTTGTTGTTCAACTTCTTTCTTAGCTCATATGGAACATATGTGTATGCAACAAAACCAAAAAAAATTAAGTGCACCACATTATGCTTTATACCTGTCAAATATTCTTGAAGAACTCTGTTCTTCACACTCTTTTTCAGACATATTTTCATGATGTATAATGCATTTTCTATTGCTTCATCCCAATACTCATTTAACAATTGTTTGGTTCCCAACATACTACACAACACTTCCATGATCGTTATGTTATTCCTTTCTGTGAAACCATTCTGTTGTGGTGTATACTATGTGGTAAATTTCTTGTAGATGCCATGAACTTTACAAAAGTTATGAAACTATATTGAAATGTATTCTCATCCTCTATCAGTTCTTAGACACTTGATGTAATAACCACTTTGCTTCCCCACAAGTGATTTGAACTACTGAAAACAAACCAATGCGTCAGATTTATGCTTTAGGAAATAAATCCATGTCTTTCTTGAGAAATCATCAATAAATGTTAGAAAATAATTACTGGCTCCTATAGATGGTGTTTGTATTGGTCCACAAATGTTTAAGTGTAAAATTTCGAGTGGATCTTTTTCTCTGTAATACTTTCCAACTGGAAATGATTCTCTATGATTATTTCCAAAAATGAATCCTTCACATATTCTTTCTGGTTTTTCAATCAATGGTAAACCTTTTACCATATCCTTTGTGTGTAGCAACTTCAGTCCTCCAAAGTTCAAATGTCCAAATATTAAATATCGTAACCAGGAATCATCATGTGTTTCAAATTGGAATGTTGTCTACATCTCCATGTCATTTTCATCTTTCTTGATATTGCACACAATATTTTCTTCATTGGAATTCCGTGCACTTTCTACTATAAATGTAGTGTCTAAATGTGCATATTTTTCTTTACCAACAACTAGCATTGTGTTTTTTTTCTTGGTTGGCTTCAATGTCAATGGGAACATTCTATTGTTTGTCATATGAATTCTTGTAATAAGTTGATTGCTTGGATATCTGTCCATAATCACACAGTGATTATCTTCCATGTAGATTTGTATCCTTTTTGTAACAATTTTCCTGTGCTCATCAAATTATGCTTTAGTCCAGAAACATACTATACATTAGGCATAACTTTGTGTTCTCCTTTTTTGGTTAAAATGTTTATACTACCTTTTCCTAAGACAATGAATTGGATATATGTTCCAAGTGTAACGTTGGTTTTGACTGACTTATCCAAACTAGAAAACAATTCTATGTTTCCCTTCATGTGGTTACTGCAGCCTAAATCTAAATACCATATGTCACATGGACTTGCTTGAGAAACATTGCATTCAACTGGAAATACTATAGGCATCGCTTCAGTGCACAACATAAACATAGGACTGGAGGGACTATTTTCATTGTGAGACTGATCATGACCTTGCTTGTTTTGATTATACTGTCTCTTCCTTCACTCATATGCATAATGTCTATACTGTTTACAATAATTACACTTAATATTTGATTTGTGAGTTCTCTGACCACTTGGATGGCTATTATTTTGACTTTTTCCTCTTCCACCAGTATTTCCAGGACTGTTGTTGCATCCACCTCTAGCAAAAATTCTTCTTATGCCTCTAGAGTTATTTATCCCCCTTCCTATTCCATGACTTATAGATGAATATGAGAAAAATGCATTCTCTAATGGCATACTTGACCTATTCAATTTGTGTTCGTTATTAATGATGGAATCTTGCAGTTCATCTAGACTAAACTGACTCAGGTCTTTTCTCTCTTCCAATGTCACAATAAGGGTATCAAATTTAGGAGGAATAATTCTAAATACTTTCTCAACACATTTTTTCTCTTCTATGGTTTCACCATGAGACTTAATCTGATTTATGATTCCAATGACACGGGTGTAAAATGAATCTACTGAATCTATGTCTTTCATTGACAGAGTTTCAAAATCTCTTCTAAGAATTTGTAGTTTTGAAGTCTTGACTTTGTTCATACTTTGATAAGAGGTTTGTAATATGTCCCATTCTTCCTTGGCTTGATTTGTTGATGAAAATCTTGGGAGTATTCTCTCATGCATGGTTTGATGTATGTAAAACATCTCCTTTCCATCCTTCTTCCTTTGGACTTTCAATGCATCCTTCTCAGCTTGTGTGAGTGCATTGTACACTACTTGATCTGTTGGTTTCACATAGCCATTCTAGACTATCTCCCATACATATTGACTGCAAAATAACTCCTTCATGGTCAAGGACCATAACTCATATTTTTTTCCTGTGAAAGTGGGAGGTTTCAGATTTAAAGTAGAAGCCATATTTCACCTTACAACAAAGATGTTTCTATGATAAACATGTTCTGATAAAACCTTCTTTGATCAACCTACTCTTGATGAACCTGTTATTGATCCACCTCCTCTGATCAAATTTCTCTGATACTAGATCTCATATCTTCAGCGCACGAGGAAACTGTGTTACAGTGACAAATATTGTGCGCCACAAATCTTCGTCGATGAATGCACAAGATTTATCGTGTAGTTTATAGACTACACAATTTACTGCATGATGTGATATAAACACTTAACAAACTAATTTCTTTACTTTGTGCTAATATTTAACACATGAACTCATAAACACAACAGAAGCTCAAAATACACATGAATTGTCAACACACAAAACTCTTGATATATATTGAGAAATTTGGTGTTGCGCACTAATACAAAATATGGTAATTGTTACATGATTCAGCTCCAACAACTTATGTTGACTTTGCAGACACAGATCTTGTGCTCTTAGACTTCTTAGAATCCTCAGTTTTTTTTTTTCTTTTTCACGACTATATTTTTTCTACTTCTTTTCTTTTGTATATCGACTTTCTACAAGATCAAACATATATGGGTAAATAATGAGACTTCTTATAGAATCTAGGCAACTTAGACACCCATAAATTTGATTGACTCTTACTTACTTAACTGGACTTGAGAAAGATTAATATTGGCTCCATTTAATAGCTTCCCTACTTGTTTACTGACAAAAACTAAGCTTGCATAAACATGCAACTTTGTATTTGCACACTGATTGACTGACTAAAAAATCACCTAAGATGTAAGTCTCACTGACTTGTGATTACTATTTCCAACATGCTATTAGGTTTGGTTCACAAATTTATATGTCAAATAGAAGTTAGATATGGGAATATTGGGTTTGACTATTCATTGGGAGAGGTGAGGTGATGTATGCACTCAACGGGGTGCAGGTTATGAGAGAGAAACAATCAAATCTAGATTGATGGCCTTCCCTTTACCTATTATGGTTTTGACCTAGTTATTGATCAATATTAACCATTTGGATATCGAGATTGATACCCCTTTGGAACAATGACTACAGAGGCGAAGCCAATTGTATCACCAACATTCCTACCAATTTTTGATCGAGATCCAACACCCATTGATTGATAACCACGAATAGGAACGCATAAGGGAAAGGTTGTCGTTGGGTGGATTATTAGTTGATGGGAATATTGGGGTTGATTGTAAAAATAAAAAAGTATGTAATTTATTCTGGAAACTCTAAAAATCGGTTTCCTTTCCCTCATTTACAACATTCTTTTGGAATATATCTATAGAGTTTTGGTCCACTACAAACATTGGGAAGCTATGGTACGAGATTTATGTTATCATGTAGAGTCTAGCAAATGAATTAGAAAGTTATGTGTTGTTCACCATGATAGATGCATATAAGGGCTTTGACTTCCCTATCTGTTTGTGCCCATCTCCAAGTAAAGAGCTTCACTCAACTTTTTATGGTAGTGTTATTTTATTCACCTCTTTATATTTGATGTCAATGAGTTGTTGAGTGACATGTACATGGCCACTGAAAAGAAAACATAGTAGATTTAGACAATTCCATTTGTAGTATACATAAAATGATTGAAAACAAATTTTGAGGGATTTTTGAAGTTTTGAATATAATGATTGTCCATTTCTATTTTGAGTATTTCTAAGATGTATACTCCGAAATGTTTTTGGTATTGAATTTTAGGGAGTAGAATTTCAGTATCCAATCAAAATTGAATTAAAACTTGGTAACTTTGCTACAATATCATGTTGCCCTAATCTTAGTATCTCTTGAGGGTATGTATCTGTAGACTGCAATAAAACCAATCCAAGAAAATTGTTTTATATGCATCCCAAATACAATATCAGTTTTCGTATACATATACTTGGTCAATTCATAACCATTAGGGAAAATCACCAACGATTTCACAACTATCAACATTTATCAAGATATACTTGCATCCACCATTATCAGAGAACTAAACCATAACTGAATTAATCCTATTTATTCCATCTTCATCTTCAATCAACATGTATCTAATAATGGTTTGGTGCCATCTTTTCAAACTAACATCCATGTCTTTCATATTACAAGCTTCACATTCATTAAGCTTATTAGTGTATTGCTTCCACTTATCTAAGATCCCTTTCTGTTTATGGAACCAAATATGCCTCCCTTGTTGAGGCAGTTAACAACAACATCATCATAGATTGACTCTAAATCTGCATCAAAAACATTATCTTCTCCTTCAGCTCCTTCATTGGAAGCCATAAATATAACATCTTGAATGCTACTATGATCGAACCTTCTTTTAAACAGTGCTTCTTCAATCACCAAATCTTTGAATGCCAAGTTCTCTTCGTCCTCCAACTAACATTTCATCAATGATCTTTTTATCTGCCATCATTTGTAGGCATTCATCATAAGATAAGTTATCATCATCAAATTTAACTTCAAGTTTTCTTACCTTTGTCTCAAAGAGGCCAATATCTGCACGATCTTCATCAGAAATTATCTTTGTTGGCCTGGGCATTCATCATAAGATAAGTTATCATCATCAAATTCAACTTCAAGTTTTCTTACCTTTGTTTCAAAGAGGCCAATATCTGCACGATCTTCATCAGAAATTATCTTTGTTGGCCCTTCTCTAGCATCATACATTGTTACTTCAATTATGCCTTCATCTTCATTGTCATCAGCAAACATTGTTGTATTAGCTTCATCAATGAGGGTTTCTTCATTGGCAGCTTCACCATCAATTTCTACAACTTCCTCACATTTCTGTGCTTCACAGGCAGATGCATCACCATTCTCATTCTTTGGTATCTCTGCTTCACACAGAGATGTTCCTTTCAATGTGGCAACATTCTACAAATTGTTTCTCCCCCTTTCACAGTACTCTATTTCTAGAATACTCTAAGCTTCTTTCAAAGTTGTTGTTGCAATCTTGTGCAACATACTTTCATCCAAGGCTTGCCCGATGATATGCAATGCTAAGGCATCCCTTGCCTAATCATGTAGATTATGATAACAGTCTACAAGACACAAAAATGCATTCATTATAACAGGCCAACATTCATAATTCTTACCATTATACTGTGGCGGTAATGGTAAATTTTTGCTCATGTTGTTCCAAATATCATCAATCAGCCTCTGCTCTTCTTCCTGTGTGGCCTTCTCGGGTACAAATGGAACCGCTCCATATGTATTTGAAAAATATGTTGCTATTTCTTCGTTGTTCTCTCTCCCGATCTGTTTGAGATCTCTTCTCGACTTCTTGAGTCTTCTCTACTGACCCATGACAACCTCTCTTGGTTGTTCATTCACTTTATAGTATGTAAAACCTCTTCTTTTAACTATCTTTGCTGCTTTCTTTCTTGGACCTTCATCTGTTAACAAAATGGAGAGTAGTTATTGCAACGCATTCACACACAATAATAATTTTTATTACTTTGAATCTCAATTACAACACATATATATAGTTGGATTCAGATCCAACCGATTCCATACTTGGAGGGAGTGGTTGAGAGAATATCTCAACAGACTCCAACAAATCCTCAAACTAATTCTATTGTAAGCATTAATTCT
>JASDQU010309066.1:63731-82650 GCA_032191745.1 Picea mariana
AGAGAGAGAGAGAGAGATTGGGAGAGACGGGGGAATGAAAAATAACAAATATCTTATCAAAGCCTATGTACGTTCTTAGGAACACGTGAGCATTCCTATAGTATGTGCACACTATTAAGAACATGTGTGTGTTCCTATAGCATGTGCATGTTTCTATAGCGTGTGCACACTATTAGGAACACAGATGTGTTCCTATATCATGTGCATGTTATTTTGAATTCAATTTGTTTGGGCGGGATTGACAATGTGTATGTTGACTTGGTTGCCTCAGATTGAGGTTCGGGATGATAAACCTAGTGGTTTGGTCTGCAAATTGATAAAAACCTTCATTTTTGTGAATACCTCTCTATATTCTTTTCTTTGATGTTATTTTTCTATACAATAAACAATTCAGTTGTTTATGAAACTACAGACATAGATAGAGTCGACTATGAAAATTCCAAATATGCATTTTTTTTTAAATTAATATTGTTTACTATTTTTAATTTGTTTTTTTCTTTGCATATATTAAAATCATATAATACATACCTCTCTTATTTATACTATAATTTTTTCTTGGATTAACCATTTCTTGAATGAGTTATACGCTGCACTAAAGGAGACAGATATCTATGATATGAAAATAAATAAATCGTTTTGATCATGTTAAGACCCTCTTATCCTGCATGAACAAAAAACATTGTAATTTCAAGGATATATTGAATTTGATAATTTTTAAAAAATATAAAATTAATAGTATAAATTTCCAAAATATACACCACACTAGAATAATAGGTTCTCTACAAGTATACAAGTTTTTGGAATGAAATTTCATCATTAAGGTACTCAACACCTACACGAACAAAAACATATACCTTACATTTTGTTGGAAAAATAACATACCACTATTATAAAAAATCAAATTTGACATAGTTATTCATAATTTCTATGAATAAAATTTGTATATTCAGAAATCTAATTCATTTTCCTATGTTTCATATTCTTACACCATATTTAAATTCATTGTAAAAGTACTTTGAATAATCCCTCCAAGTTAATAGATTTTTGTTTTTCTAGGTTTGCATTGCCACTAACGCGTCATGAGAGACCATCATTAGCTTGCACTCACCCATTATTGACCCTTATTTAGGATCTTTTCCATCTAGTGAGAGATAATGATTTCAGTTGAAGTGCTTGGAGACCTTTAAGTATATTGATGGTGCTTATTTAATTTCATGTATAATTCTTTTAAATCCATGGTAACAAGGTCTAATGATCACAACCATTTTGGTCCCAAAAAATGACATCAAAACCTTCCATGTTAATGGCATACATGTTAAATTTATTGGAATAGTCCCCCATTTTGAGTTTTACATTCTCACACTTACCACCATAATTCATAATACCTTCATTTCCTATCATGATTTTAAAATTGTGCATATCATGGACATAATAATGTGTTTCTTTTACTACTTTACGGTGGATGAAACTGTGGGTATTTCCACTATCGATTAATAAAATTACCTTCTTGTGCTTGATATATCATTCTAGCTTCAAGTTCTGGGAAATTATAATGCACAACAAAGCGTGGATGGAAATTTTAAATCACTCACATGGATGCTTTAGGGTGGGTATTTAGTAGGACGAGGTGTAATATCTGCATTATCTAGATCGATTGCATCTTCATCTAAAATTTATTTAGAAGTGCTATATGGGGCCATATTGATGAAAAATAATCAATGTTCCTTAAATTTATGACCTCAAGCAAACTTCTCATCACAATTATAGCAAAGACCTTGAATTTGATTTTATACCATTTTTTCCAAAGTCAACTTGTGGACCTTATGGAGGTGAGAAGGATGTATTGGAGGAGGCACATATAGAGGACATGGTAAGTAAAAAAAATTAATACATTTGGTCTGGGATGTTACCAACACTTACACCTTATTAGCTAGCTAAAAGGCCTGCAACCAAGAATTTGGGCGATACATCTCAACATGTTCTTTGATCTCCTCTTTGAGACATGAATTTGTCATATATTTTATTGTGATTTCCAATCACTCAAAGGAAGCAATAAATTCTTCCACTATGTCGATTTGACATAACTTGTCACCATCCCCAAAAAATTAGTATTAGTCTCAAACAAGCATAGATGGCCTTCATAAAATCGTTCCAATAAAGGTACCCTTGATATGCATAATTATGACATTCCTACCATTATCAACACTCACTCTATCCAAATATAACACACCCACTTAGAATTTCAATGGTTCATCATCAAACCCCTAGAGGGAAAAGTAATGTTCTATCTGACCCACCCATGATGTTGGATTAAATCCATTCAACTTACTCCTAAAGATATAACTTATTCAATTTGTACATCATAAGTGATTGAGTGTCATGAAAGGGTGGTCCAGCATGATGGTTTCTTCTCACTAAATATTCCCCACTATCCATTGGCCACAACTTGTCATTCAATATTTTCAATTGATGGTTGATGTTAGCTTTGAAGGTGGTCATGTCATTATTTATGTGGGTTTGGAAGGTGGACATGTTGGTGTTGAGGTTGGTTTGGAATGTGTACATTTTGTCTCGATGTTCCTTCTATTAGCCAATGTGATCCTGTATCTTGTGTTCCAGTCACTAATCCTAGTATCCATTCTAGTGGAAATCATAAAGTCATGTGGATCCACTAGCAAGGTTACCAATGAGCTACACCAACTTGATACGTGGTGGCATGGGAAATTTCTTTGATACCTCTTATTGTGTAACTATATAACAAATACAAAGAATTGAAGAGAAATACTTGAAGAAAGTTAAACTATAAGGATAAAAGGAGAAAAAACTATAATATAGCACAAGAAAATATATAACCCTTTATTGATATTCCAAAAGGTAAGTAATGTTCACTTGCCTCATCAAGGTGGTAACCTCCAAATGAGGAATGCTCAAATACAAATATGATCCTTCATGAAACGACTACATAGCTTTCTTTCTCTATAAATGGTTTCTCACTACCCAAACCCTAACCACTATTGATCTCAACATTAATGAGTACCTATTACCTAGTGGGTCTTATTCAATAAAAATGGTCCTTCACATTAATTAACCATACGTTAATTACCTAGTGGATCTTATTCAAAGAGGATGTATCAATATTTTAATTAACTACCTCCTAGGTACCCATAACTAAGTAGGCTAGGGTAGGACCCCAATAATATGTTTCCTAGATTGTATCCCAGTCATGGGGTATTCACTTAGCGAACCTATGACATAGAAAATGCATTCATGGGATATAAAAATACCTCTAATTTCATTAGATATTGATAAAAACCTCCCAAAATCCTTTTTTAATGACCCTCCAAATACATCTTTCCAATAAGAGAAACCTCTGTTTTTATTAGATATCCCCTATTTTTATGAGATTCCCCTTTATATATCCCAATACCAATAAATGCCCACATATCTCACACCCCCCACCCCCACCCAATATATACAATATATTTTCTCTACTTTTGACAATTTAAAAAACCCTGCATTTTCAAATGAACGTGATAAGATATTGGTCAACAAGGTGAAGCTCCCATGAGCCTATCCCTGTGTTATATGATAAATTGATTTTAGAGTCTTGTTTGTCAACGATGCAAAGAAAACTCTATTTTTTTCTTGTGAAGGAGGCTTCTTTGTATTTTGTTCCACTTGAAATATGATTAGGATATGATGTTTCACATAAGGGCACACTTCATTGGATCGTGGGGCCTGTATATCAACCAATGGATCCCTCATTTCAATCTAGTAGAGGACATCTCTTTGGCCCCTCTTTGGGTTCACATTCCCCATTTACTACTAATATTTTGTGACAAAGGAAAAATATAAAATATTAGGAATAGTTTGGGGAGATTCATTGTAGTCATTGAATTAAAGGGGATCCAATACTCATGTGCATACATGTGTGTGGAAGTATATTTGGACAAGGGACTTCAATAAACCATCCTACTCTAGTTGGAAGACTCAACCTATTATTAAGAGTTGGACTATGAACAACTACCTTGTAAATGCAATATTTCCATACCTAGGACCACTTTAGGAAAAACTTTCCATGAGCATCATCTCTATCCTTTCCAAACTCTCCTCCATTGAACTATCCAAAGTAGTGATATTATATAATGGCATAGAGAAAAATTCTAAAGAAAAGAAATTGAGATGAATATGTCCCTTTCAAACTAGTAAGAAACAAAAACAAAGTACCATACACAACCCAAGAACCCAAAAGTAACAAAGATCCAACAACATAAACAACGTTATTGTTAGGAGATCCCTCCATTGGCATAAACAACTTCCAAAGTGTTAGGACACCTTTGGGCCTTTGAAATCCCCAAGTAAAGAGGGGATAATTATTGAGAAAAAGTAATCCCCATCCCCATA
Organism: Picea mariana; assembly: GCA_032191745.1. NCBI lineage: Eukaryota > Viridiplantae > Streptophyta > Pinopsida > Pinales > Pinaceae > Picea > Picea mariana. The sequence continues at coordinate 68,136 of JASDQU010309066.1, forward strand.
TAATGAGAGACACTAGGGAAAGCAGCAACAACAACCCCCAAAATAGTTGACAAAGAAACTGAACAATAGATCATCCACACTTTATTTTCTTGTTAGAAGAATAAAATTAAAAAGGAAAACAAAAGATATTACCTTAGATATTTGAAAGTTACTTTTCAGTTATGAAAAGATTTCTAAGAAGAAGGCTCCTCATAAACTCTTTCTTGGATGAAGAACAATAGGATAACTAAACCAAACCTAATCTACCATATAGTTTTTTTGTAAATTCGATCCAAATCTATAAAATTATTTCAAACACTCTTTAAAATGTAAAGAGCATAAAGACACTCTCTATTGATCGCTTCCAACCCATTTTTTAAGAAGGTATCCAACCATAGGGACAAAGACTATTTCGAACTACCCTATACTTTTTAGCTGAACTGGTAAAAACACAGCTTTGACTAAATACAATTTAACCATTTTAATTATTTAAAAAAAATTGTATCAAAAAATATAAAATAACATTTAATACAATTTAACCATTTTAATTATTAAAAAAACAGTGTATAAAAATATATAAAATAACAAATTTAATAAGTTTAGGTGATTATATACATACATCCCTTTGTATATCTATTCAGGAAAAAATTTAAGAAATTATGCCCGTACAACTACAAATTAGTAAGGCATGTGATCGAAAAGTGGAGCAGGAGACGACTAGGGTTTTAGATGTACACAGATTGGTAGGATGCTAGAATCTGACCAAATTGAAATCGCAGCAAAGTGTACTAGTGCAGTCTCAATGACTGAAGGAACCCTCATGGAACCGAGGGAAGGGGTGAAAAGCCCCTCATATAGTAACATGGTTTCCAATGAAATGTTAGGCACCAAAAGAAAGTGGTTGCCCACTAAACCATCGCCTCATCTCAAAGAATAGATCCTTCAAGATGAGAAAATTTTTGGCAAAGCCATGGATGTGGAAGTAGAAACGTCGCATCCAAAAGTGACTCGTATCTGGGAGCTAGGAACATGCATTCCACAGTCAACTACAAATCAACGGTATGTTATCAACTCAACTAGAGTAGGAGAAAACACCCAATTTATGAAGGAATATTCCCTTATAGGAAAATGTTTCGGCTTATGGCCCTCCAAGAGAGATCTTATGCATTGGATCAAAACATGGTGGAACCCCAAAGGCCATTATTATTTTCACTATTATTTTTTTCGAGGGTTTTTTCACTATTAATTTTTTCAACCTAGAATATAAGGACTTAATCTTTGAAAATGGGTCATATTTCTTCAATTTAGCAGGGCTCTATCTAAGATTCTGGACAGACCGCATCATCCTAGAAAAGGAGGACTTCACTTTTGTGTGGGTATGTATTTGCCTCTATTCCCTTCCACAGGGATTATGGCTGGAAGAAATCCTTACATGCATAGGGAATACTTTGGGACGATATGTTAAATATTCAAAATCTACCCAACAAAGAAGGTATACCTCTTATGCTCGCAATTGTGTCTATATGAATGTTTCCAAACCCCTACCAGGATCCTTAACCATAGAATATCAGGATGAAGAATGGACACAGACCGTAGATGATGAGAATATACCCTTCTATTTTAGAAAATGCCATAAGCATGGGAACCTATTCAGGGACTATCCCTTAAACAATTAGGTGAATCTTGGGGAGGAAGAGCACAATAAGAAAAAGATGGATTTACCCAGGTACTAGGTCAAAAGAATCCCAACCCCAGGAAAATAGGCTAAGGTCCAAACAAGCAACCTTCTACCAGTAACTCCTTTGACATTTTAAATCTATTGTCGGATTCTCAAGAGGTATAAAACCCCCATCGGCATCTAAATCCAAGCAAAGGAAAAGGAAAATCAAAACAGACCCAAGGATCTGTCTTGGAATAGATAGCTCCACCAATATCCCCAACTCATATGGTGGTTGACCTCATCACAAATGAAGGGGGAGACATAGATATGACAATTGATGAAAGAGATCTAGCTGGTATAGAACTAGAAAAATGAGAAGAAGCATACAACAAGAAGGAACTGTAATTCATCCCCCTAGAACAACTTCGCAAGGTCTATGAGGTTTACATTGAATCAACTTCTAGGGAAACTTCTCAACTAGGTATACGATTGGATCCTGGTCTATAACCTCAAAGAACGCCTAGGGAGGTAAAATGTCGAGGATGAAAATCATCCCAGCAAATGATTAGAGAGGTGGGAAGCTTTATGATCGATCCAGGACAAATCCATAGGCTCTCTAAGGGATTATTCACTTCACCCCCCCTCCATCCTCATGAAGATCATCTCATGGAACATTATAGGAATAAATAGAAGAGCTAAGCAATGGGTTCTTCAAAACTGTATCATGGAAAAAGATTTGGATATTCTCTTTCTCCAGGAAATAAAATGCATAGGAAATGTTATTGAAGCAATTCTTCAACATTTTTGGAGGCAGAGTAGATTTTTTTATAATGATTCTAATAAAGTTGTAGGAGGTCTATCCATTCTATGGAACCCTGCAACAGTCCTCCTATAAAACTTCTTATCCATTTCTTGGAAGCCTTCAACTCGCTATAGAGCTAATGGCTCCAGAAAGGAAGGTATTTTAACTAATGCCTTTGGCTCCCAAACAAATATAGAAAATGAATCCTTCCTGAAAATCCTCTCAGACATTGGCAACTTAATGGGAAATCAAAAATGGATTCTAGGGGGTGACCTTAACATTATCCTTGACTTGAAATAAAAGAAAGGAGGCATAATAAGACTGGACAAGGATATTGAAAATATTCAAATAATGATTGAGAACCTACATTTAATTGACATTGAAGCATGGAATGGAACCTTCACCTAGAAAAGCAGACGCTCAGGTGCTCAACGACTAGCTTGTCGGATTGACCACTTCCTCATTTTGGAAGCTCTGATGCTGGATGGACCTCTAATCGAAGAAAACATTCTCCCAAAGTTCGGATCATACCATTGGCCAGTTCAACTTTGGATTGACACCATCAACACTCCTAAATTCAACCCTTTCTAGTTTGAATTTTTTTGTCTAACTCATCCATATTTCTAGGAATTCTCTCATGCCTAGTGGATAAATTCTGCGATCTCCCATGGAACACTAATGTACAGATTCCAACAGAAGCTAAAAATATACAAGCAACAACTTCGGTAATGAAACAAAAAAAACTTGGCAAAATTTTCTAGGCCCAAAGAACTCTCAAACAACATCTGGAGGATATCCAAAAGGATTCCATCACCCATGGACAATTAGACTCCTTGCGTGATGAGGAGGAGCTCCTCAAACAACAATTGAAGGAATCATATCCATAGGAGGAGATACTTTGGACACATAAATCACAAGTACATTGGCTAAAAGAGAGAGAAAAAAATACTAAATTCTTCCACCGCTCCATGATTCACAGGAGGTATATCAATCGTATCACCAAACTCAAAGATAATCAAGGAAACCCCAATCATGGATCATGCAATGATGGAAACCAAATTAGTAAAATACTACAAAAAACTCCTTTCAAAACTTATTCCTAACAGATCTTCGACTATAAACAAGGTCAGAAGGCACATTCCAGCTCTCATAACCCAGGAGAAAAATTAGGTGCTCATGCATCCCATCACAATTTAAGAGGTAGATCAGGCTATCAAGGAAATTCTAGTGGGAAAAGCATCAAGTTCATATGGCTTCACCACTGACTTCTTCCACCACTATGGGCCCATGGTTAGGGAGGAAGTTTGGCAACTTGTGGAGGAATCTTGAACCTTTGGGAAGGTTCTCTCAGCCCTCAATGCTACCTTTCTAACACTCATTCCTAAGGAGGAGAAGGTATATCATCCACACTAGTTTCAACCAATCGCACTATGCAATGTGATCTACAAAAAAATCACCAAGGTAATTGCCTTCTGACTCAAGCCCATCCTTCCTTTTATTATTTCTAAGGAGTAGTCAGGATATGTTGAGGGATGCCAAATAATGGATAGTGTCATATTGGTTCATGACGTGATTCATGTTAGAATATAATGGATGTGCTCATTAAACCGTAGACAATATCACTATTGTCACCCAACCATAGGCCGAAGCCACCCCCGAGCACCTTAACCTTGACAGAGAATCATTCTGGAAGCAAACCTAGGCTAGATAGCCAAACAAGATAGCACACCTCTCTCCAAGGATAGCGCACCAATAAAGAATAAAAAAAATGATTAGAAATTCCAAACCTGGAGAAGACCGAGACTATAGACTGGCGGCAGCAACTTCTCCAGAACTTGTGCACAAAACTACCCAATTGCAGTGCGTACAAGTGTGCTACTACAGTTCTGAGAATGTCTGCCAGAATGAAGATTGGCCTCCTGTATTTATACTAAAACTGACAAACTGCCTAGGCCGAATTCTCATTCTGGGTGCCTATTTACTTAGCATATAATATTTCCTTTAGTCGACTTCTTCTCTTGGAGGCTAATAACCTAATACAAATTATCCTCTTGATCCGACTTATTTTTTAGGTTTATTAGCCAACTAATTTAGGGTTTCTTCTTGCTTCCTGGAATATTCTATTCTCGTCAGGTTTACACATGGAGGTAAAAATCTCCTGTAGCTACGATAATATCAACACTCCCTCCTAGCTAAAGAGGTATTTGAAAGTAATGGTCTTGAGCATAAACATACCATTTACCCCATAGCATCAACACAATCATATAGACTATCTCATGACTAGATCATGAGCACCATCATCACTATCAATGTCATCAACTGCATCATCTCTCGAAACCATACTCCATTTGAGTAATCAGACATGATGTTGCATAAGTCACTCACTCCATAGAGTGACACAAGATCCATTCTTCTAATATGGACATATGTCCTAGAAGAATAAATGTACTGAACCATTTTTCATCTGGGAAATCTCTATCCATTGATCATCCATCTAGCTGATAATGATTTCCAACACTACTGATAGTCTTCAAGGCAATCGGAACAATGTCATTCAATAGAACACAAATGTGTCTATCCATAGTAGAACATAACTAAAATCCAGTGGTACGCTGCCATACCAAGTAGCACGCAGATACTTGATCAGTAACATATAGTCACAATCAGTGGAACACATCCACTACAATAGTATACATCTATTGTCCGGAGACATACAGTCTCCATAACAATCATATCATCAACCCGCATAGAAAAAAATTGTTATGATATATAAAATAAATAATATGGGCCATTCTTCCACTCACATCTGTGAGATCTGGAAGAGCATCTTCCCTAAGAAAGTAAAACATCAACGATGAGCTATCTAGACTATTCTTCTCAAGAAAGGAAGAATAACTATCCCAATTTATGAGCTTGAACCATTCACCTATTTGGTCCATTCCTCTGGCACTAAACAAAGTGCAACCTGGAGAGAATGAATCTGCCCTAGGGAATGCATGTCCCTCATTGTTGAACCTTGACCATTCACCTATCTGGGCCATTGCTCTAGCACTAAACAAAGTCCAACCTGTAGAGAATGAATCTTCCCTAGGGAATGTCTGTCCATACCATTTCCTAAGGAAATGATTGTCCTGCACCAACCTCCAAAACAGACCATTCTTCGAAACTGCTCACAACTGTGAGCTTCAAAAGAATGATTTTCAGGTGAGGAAGACCAGTCTTCTTGACCACTACTAAGAGTGTCTGTCAAGAAGAGAGACTATCCTAGACCATTTCCTATGTTAACCACAAGGGGAATCGTTGTCTATGGTACATCAACAATCCATCGAACCATTTTCATTACGAAAATGATCGTTCGATGTGGACCATTTTCCAAACTAGAAAATGCATTTCCATTTGAAATCTCGAACCACTTTCCGAACTGGAAAGGTACTGCTCATCCTGGACCATTTTTCGAACTTGAAAAATGACTGTCCATAAATCAATAACACATCAGTGCTCTGTCCCAACCTAAGAGTCATCTCTTCCTTTTTTAGTAAGGAAGTCGTCTCCATGAGCTCCAACTTGAGTACAAAAACTCTTTCATCTTGGATGGAGGCTTCACCAAAATGTATTCTTATCTGCTCATCTGTGGAGATATATATTGGAGAACCACTTTCTCTTTTCTGGACTTCATCACAGAGAGTGCAATGCTTGATCTCAGTGTACTTCAGTCTTTCTAGAACACTAGTATTCTCTTGAAGGCTTCATATAGCTCAGATCAATATAGTATATCATTGTTGGATTCATCTTTTGTTTCCTGCTAGATCATAACATCGTGGAAAGGGTCAAACTAGAACATATCCAATTGGTACTTCTTTTGCCATCATGAGAGTTTGTCATGGATTAGCAATCCATAATCCTGATCTTCTGAGTAACCATTCTAATAGAATATCTTTATTATAGAAAGTTTTTCACCATGCTTCTGTTGTGCATTTGAGGTTCTCCACCAAGTTGTCTCCTTCCATTTTCATACAAAGGTTTCTTCTAGGTATACCTTAAAACCTTGAGGTTGTTCTACATATGTTCTTTGTTTAATTATTTTGGAGAACAATCTTTGCATTCATTTGATGTAAACTCCAAACCATGGATATTGTAGACGATATAGTGGCTCATGTAGAGGTATGTCTAGTTTACTGGAACAAGCAATGATCATAGTCTTCTCCCTCCATCTGGGAGAACCTCTAGTTTTGGATCTCGCAATGCTTTCATTCATAAGCCTTCCACACACTTTTCTTTATCGCAAATTTCAGTTCTTATGCTTGATTTCTTTTAGTGAGTTCATATCAGGCTGGTAGTCATGTGATTCTCGATACAATGACTGGTTGTTTTGGATTTTCCTTCTCTCTTGGAATCTTCATGTTCTTCCTCATGTTTTTCTTTAGCTCTTAGGTTCATGGAGTTTTCCATAGATTCCATTTCATGAAGATTACAACTTATTTCTTTCATCATAGGATCATGGATGTGGATGGACAACCAGGGATACTTTAAGTCTTATTTTCGAAGAAGACTTCTTCTCAAGTCAAACTGAACACGTGTTTCTCTTCATGGTTGCTACCATTGATGGGAACATGGATAGATACTTCATCATCTTCAGTGGATCATATTATTTAGGATTAGCTCCCACCTAATCCTTGCTTCATGCATGAGTGCATGCCCATCTTTTGGAATTCTATAATCATCCCCCTCCAACTAAGAGAGCCCATGCTTCTGTCTCTATCCTTATTGCCTTCTACAAAGTTTCATGAGTCTTTTTCCAATTTCCTCTTAATTGATGACTTATTTTTTTCTTTTACTTCTTCTAGGTTTCCTCTTAGTTATTACTTATGTAATAACTTCCACATGAATTGATACCAGGGTTTTTTGATGTAATTCATCCTTTTATGTGTATTGCCTGACTCGTAGTCATTATGATAGCAATCCTTATCTTGTTGTTCTTTCATAGGTATAGTTTCTCTTTGAACATATTATTTTCTAGGAAATAGATATGCAAAATATGTACAGAAAACATGGTATGTACAAGAACTAGAGGAGTATTGTTACCTTGTCTTAGAAGAAGAAGTCTATTTCATCCTGCTTAGTCTTCTTTGAAGGTTCCTTTTCTTCGGAAATTGGTGCTTCATGTGTCTCCTTCATTTTCTTTAGCTCGAGACAATGATTCTTGTAGTGACCATATTTTCAACAATTGAAGCATTGTATTTCTGACATATTGTTACACCTCAAAATTACTCAAATCGATAGTGTCGCAAGTGTCGTCATTACAAGTGTTGTAAGTGTCGCATCTTGTCCACAAGTGTTGCATCTTGACTATAAGTGTTGCAAGTGTCAAAAAACATCATACTTCCATCTTTCATATGTCGTGCCTCTAAAGACATCATGAATACACTTAAGACACCTCAAAGGGTGGTTTGGAAGAAGAGAAATCAATTGATAGAAAGTACAAGCCTTTTGCCATGGAAAAAACACTCAAAAACTGAATTTTGGAGAGGAGCACTCCCCTAACCACTATCCGGGAGTGATGGCACTCCCTGAGCCTTTTTGGGTGAGTGCTTGAGTTCCTTGTGCACCCTTTTGGGGGAGCACTAGCATTTTTTTTGACAAATTCTGGGTTTGTTGAGGCAAATCAGGGAAGAATCCCTCAACTCCTGAAGGTAGTTGGATTCGAATAGATGGTCAAGGAATTATCTTAGGGAAGATCCTCAACTAAAGGAGAGGAATCCTCAACTTATCCCAAAGATATCTCAAATGGTTGGACCTCTCCATGGTTATATAAGGAGGCTTTCTCATGGTGAAAGGTAGAATGACAATTGAGAATTACATCAAACTTATGATCTCATGAGTGAGATGTCATCAAAGTAATCAGTGGAGATTGATTGAGCAAAGGGGTTGGACAAGGAGAACTGGAAGAAGCTGCTACACCTTCATTCAAAAGATTGTAAGTACTTTTACTTGTTCTCATTAATAATCAATGCTTGGCCTGTTTCTTTCAAACTTGTGCTTGTTCCACATGAGTTTGTCTGCAGTAGATGGATCTGTGTTTGAGCTAATATCAGTAGAGTAGAGAGTATTTTGTACCTTTGTTTGCTTACAGGGCCTATCAGGGAGTTCAAGATCAAAGCTCATCCAAGACTTTGCAAGGACAAACGTCGCTTATAAGGTACATATATTTATCCTTCTTTTTCATTCATTAGCTTGATTAGATCTAAAAGAAAGTCAATGTCCATGTTAAGCACTTTCTGTCTTGGCCTTAAGAGTCTAGAGACCAAGAGGGAATCCACTTGTCTGTAGAGGGATTAACCTACAACACATATCTTTCTCTTGATTTGGCTTCTTCCTGGAGCCAAACTTCCTTTTATTCCTGAAATTCTTGAACCTTGTTGTGAAAGATTGATCATTGTATTTATTTTGGGGTTTCTCTTTTGCACTGATCCTTGATTCTTCTTGTGCACAAAAAGTCCAAAGTTATTCAAATGTAGGATACTCCTTCCTTGTGTTCATGCTTGCGGAAAATGCATCTCATGTCTTGGGAAGACCATTGAGTACTATGTTTACCAATTCCTTATCTGAAATGATATCTTCAATAGCTTGTAGTTGATCTCTTAACTGAGATATTCTCACAAAGTATGATTTTATGTTGTCATCATCATTCATCTTCATGTCACAGAGCTCATTCTTCAGACTCATTACTTGTCCAATGTTTCTGACTGAGAAGAGGTTTGTTAGGGCATTGTACATCTTCTTAGAAAAATCAAGATGGGAGATGTAGGGTATCAGGTGGTATTTTACAAAAGACACTATGATACTCATGGCATTGATGTCATTGTCTTTGAACTTCTCCATAACTGCAATGTTTTGTGCTTCCTTTTCTTTTCCTTCTTCAAACTCTGGTTCCACAATATTTCCTTTCACAATATCCAACACTTTATTANTGACTTCATAGAGTAAGTCATGGTTGCTTTGATTTGGTCAACCCTAGATTTGACCAAAAAATCAAGCTTGAAGTCTTGGCTTGCTGAGAGTGCCAGGAGATGCGCTAGGCTAGGGCACACTAGTCTATCCAAAAATTAGGTCAATCCCTTCACTTAAGGTGCCTCAACGAGAGGATTAGGGTTTTTGCAACTGCACCTGCTAGTAACCCTAGAGGCAGTGATTTAGTAACCGTTCCTGCTAGAAACCCTAGCGACAGTTCTTCAACGAGCTTAGTATCCTTATGGCTATGCTCCATTCCAATGGTTAGACTGAATGACGGAGGTGTGGGCCCATAACTTGTTAGAATATAATGGATGTACTTGTTTAATCAAAGACAATATCACTATTTTCACCCAACCATAGGCCGAAGACACCCCCAAGCACCTTAATCTTGACAGAGAATCATTCTGGAAGAAAACCCTATGATAGATAGCCAAACAAGATAGAGAACCTCTCTCCAAGGATAGCACACCAAGAAAGAATAACAAAACTGGTCAGAAATTCCAAACCAGACCGAGACTATAGACTGGCAGCAACAACTTCTCCAAAACTTGTGCACAAAACTTCCCAACTGTAGTGCACACAAGTGTGCTACTGTAGTTCTCAGAATGTCTGCCAGAATGAAGACTGGCCTCCTGTATTTATACTAAAAATGGAAAAATTCCTAGGCCGACTTCTTATTTTGGGTGCCTATTTACTTAGTATATAATATTTCCTTTAGTCGACTTCTTTTCTTGGAGGCTAATAACCTAATACAAATTATCCTCTTGAGCCAACTTTTCTTCTAGGGTTATTAGCCAACTAATTTAGGGTTTCTTCTTGCTTCCTGGAATATTCTATTCTCATCAAGTTTACACGTGGAGGTAAATACCTCCCGTAGCTACCATAATATCAACAATTCACTACCTCAAATCCACCAGAACCCTAGGTATGTTCATCAAACTGGATATTTCTAATGCCTTTGATTGCTTAAATTGGAAATATATGCATTCTCTTCTCTTGGATTTTGGTTTTAGCAATGATTGGGTAAATTGGATTCTCAATCTCACCTCCTTTTCTTTTTTCTCCATCCTTGTAAATGGCATGCATTCCAAGCCTTTTTCCCCTGCCCGAGGGATTCAAAAAGGTGATCCCCTCTCTCCCCTCCTTTTTGTCAAAGCATCCATTGCAAAAGGCTCCCTACAGGGCCTTCCCCTACATGGTCTCTAGCCAGTCACTTCACACAACCAATCTATGGATGATACTATGTTAATGGGCTCACCAACTACCCAAGAAGCCTCCATATTGAAGACCATCATTTCAGACTTTAGTGAAGCTTCATGCATTTCTATAAACTTTTCTAAATCCCAGCTCTTCTTCTTTAACATGCCTTTAGCCATACATAATCATATCTCACATTTACTAGACATTCCTAGGAGCTCCCCTCTGTCCAATTACCTTGGTATACCTTTCTCTGACTCTACTGCCATAAATATATCTTGGGCTTCCCTTATTAAATCCCTCACAAATTGTTTAAATTCTTGGACCTCCCAAATGCTTAAACTAGCATCCCACCTTATTCTAATTAAATCCATTCTCTAGACCATCCCCATCTATCTCTTTTCGGCCCTGGCTTCCCAAAAGTATGTTCTCAATAATATCCACAATATGAAAAGAAACTTTCTCTGGAAATGTCACAAATCTGGGAAGAAATGGGCTTTGGTCAGCTGGGACAAAGTCTGCAAACTCAGGCATAATGGGGGTCTTGGCTTATGGGATCCTTGCATTCTCAATGAATTTATGGGGGATAAAATATGGTGGCGTTGGCTTAAACACCCAACAAAATTATGGGAAAAACTATGGAAGAAAAAATACACTACCCATATCCTAGTTGCATAATTTATCCTATTGACTGATCAGATTCCAGGCTCAAATATATGGAATATTGCATGGTGTAACCTCCCTCTTATATAGGAACATGCCTTTTGGGAGTTTTGATTAGGCAAATAATCCCTCTTCTTCTCTGACTGATGTCAAAAACTACCTCCCCTGCAATCACTGGAGGGTATGCAACACATTCAAACTCAAATGTAGAATAGTGACACCATTAAAGTAGTTGATAACTGAAAGGATGCCCCCCATTCTCCTCATTGTAGAATGTGGAAAACTCTTATCACATAACTAAATATACTAGATGATTGTGATTTAAGTCTGTGGCAAGAAGCAACGGCTCAAAGGAAGGTGCAAATTCAAGATGGTAAGGATATCTTACACTGGGGTCACTCTCCTCAAAGAAAAATTTCACCTACAACCAAGAGAAAACATTTGGAAAATTATTTGGAATTCGCACCTCTTGCCAAAGGTCTCTACCTTCATATGTCTCCTTGTGCAGAATCACATACCTACATGGGACAATCTCAGGAAAAGAGGGTTCACTAGACCATCAGTCAACCAACTCTGCATGCGACAAGAGGAGTCTATGGAGAATCTTTTAAATCAATGTTCTTTTAGCATTGAAATTTGGGACAGGGTGGCGCAAATCATGAGGAAAATGAACAGAACTAGGGACAACATAACCCACACCATTGAAAATTGAGGGTCAATAGTTTTCCACAACCCCATTCTAAATAGGATCTAGCAACTGCTACCATGAATTTTTGTTTGGAAAATTTGGAAAGAGAGAAACAAATGAGTTTTCCACTCCAAGTCCTCTCCCCCCTCATTTATGGGATAATATTTTTGAAAACATCCAAGAAACGATTAGATCTCAACAGTGGTCTCAAGAGGATATTTCATGTAATCCTAGTGAAAGAAGAATTCTCTCTCAGTGGAATTTAAATATTAACCTCACTCATTTTGATCCTACCCTTAATCACTAGCCCCCTCTTACCCTTAGCCCTAAGACTTGGCAATATCCTCCCCAATGTTTTTTTAAACTCAATTTTGATGGTGCTTCCAAAGGAAACCGTGGACCTGTCAGCTTTGGGGTGGTAATCAAGGATAGTAATGGACAAATTAAATATACCATGGCTAGTAATTTAGGCTGGGACTCTGACAAATCAGCAAAACTTTGGGGTCTAATTAGAGGAATCCAACTAGCCTCCAGCCTCGAGATAGCACAACTTATCACTGAAGGGGATTCCCAAATCATTATTTCTCTGGCTACCAAATTCTAAATGGCTCTGATCTTGCTAAATTCTTCCCTAACTAGCGTCTCCTCAGTTCCATAGAAGTCTTTCACTCCCTCCTACATCCTAATATTACTTTAATCCCCTCCCACATCCATCGAGAGACTAATAAAATAGCTGTCAAGTTATCAAATGAAGGAATCACTCTTACTGGAAACGATTTGTCAATTGACACCAGTAGCCTCCCTGTCCCTCCCCTATTAAATCTATGTTTTGATTTGGCACAAAGGGACCTTCCCTCCCTGGATGGGGTGCCACCTATTCCACATGCAATCTAAGTTTTTAATGCAGTCAGTCATTGCCTTCACCTCAAATTTCACTTCCATGCGCGAAATTTATGCTATGTTTTCCAGTTTGGGTCTAATCAGCATGGGAAACTTCATGCTCTGGTTTGCAATGGCAAAGAGCACCATACACACATGTACAAGATATTTAAGTTCTCTCAACTCAAGTTTAATGGAAACTTCACCGGCCTAGACAGGTAATTTATCTGAGTTTTTGTTCATGCTTCACTCTTTTCATCTCATTCTTTCTTTGTTCGACAACTTTCCCCCCTTCTTGGCACCACTTCTGGTTTTACACCCTCCCTTTCTCTTTTCTTCCTGCATTTGGTTCTCTGGTTTCATCTCCCTAGCCATGACAAGGGAGCGTGGCAAGTCCAAATGTGGCCCAGATTACTATCGCTATCTCGACAGATGCCTTTGCCCAACTCCCCTTCCGCCCAGCCTACATCCCAACCCTAGGCCTCCACCCTACCTTGCTTCGACCTCTATTGCACCTCTTCCCAATGTCGATAATCAAGAAAATTATAATTGGGATCCTGTCCTGGTGGAGGAGGAGTTTCCTTCTATTTCACCCTAGTCTCCCTTGGAGCATACATTGATTTATCCTAGGGACATTAAGCATCTTCTAAGTTCTTCCTTTCAAGCGGAAGGGATTCTTCCTGACTAGCCTCTGAACAAGCGATGGAGTTTCCCATTCCTTGAGGAGATGAGCCCCATGGTGATTGAGGAAAATTCCCCTATGGCTACTATTAACTAATCCATTACCGTTAACTAATCCGGCAGTTCAACTAACAGATGGTTTAACTAACTGTTTGCAACTGCCTGTCCGCATCCACCTATAGATAATGTATCTGCATCCATTTTTGTGAATAAGAAAGATTGATTTTTGTTCTCTGTGTTCTGTGTATATTGTGGAGTTTATTTGGCCTGTTACAGTGGTATCAGAGCCACTTTTAAAAACTCCATGCTATTTTGTATGCCTGTTGTATGCCTGTGTGAGAGGAACAGCGAGTGTGCGTGAAGCATTGGCAAAGCAACTCTAGATTCGAGAGGAGAAGCAACTCCAGATTCGAGAAGAGCCGCAAGTTGAAAACCTGGTCACAAATCGCTGGAGTAGAGTCGAAAATTCGCATGAAAAAGTGCAGAAGGGTCCCGAGCTCGAACTCGACGTCTGTCCAATGCACTGAATAAAGCTGACTGTGTAGTTGCAGCGTAGGGATAGCGAGTACCCGAAGGTCCTCTAGCATCCAGTCATTGGGCTTGTGGAAGCCAAGGTCGAAGGTGTTGTGAGATTTTATTTTTTTTATTCTTGTGCAAGTGGAATTTCATTTACAGAGATTAGTTTACAATGCATTCATTAGTATCAATTATGGGAGTAGTGCTTTCCGGTCAAGAAAATTACCAAGAATGGTTTCGAAAAATTAAAAGTACTCTTATTTTTAATGATTTATGGGAGGAAATTTGTGAAGGCAAGGATGATAATGACCCAGAGCAACCTACAGACGCTAGACAACTTGTGATTTGGAAGAGTAAAGATAAAAAGGCACATGCTTTAATTTCTGCCTCAGTCACTGAAGAGGTAAGCAGACATATTCTTTCCAGCACCACAACGTTT
>JASDQU010309066.1:82750-117893 GCA_032191745.1 Picea mariana
ACAAGCATGTGTTCAGGCTCTCAAAATGATCTTTTGCATGAGAAAAGTAATTGGTTTCTCCCTCTTCAAAACCTATTTTTAGAAGGATGTCGCAGGCTAAGAGTAATAAACAGTGCAAAAATGCCTCATTTCCGCAAGCTATCCTTAACTTGGCTTGCAAAATTTCCCCAGGATGCTCTATAGAAAAGGTGTGATGGTGTTTTAAGGCTAAGAAAAGGGACGAAGTTCATAAACGTTGTAGAAGGGAATCTTCTAGAATATGAGGTGGCATCCATATAGCTGGGATCCTACTGGTTTCCTTGATTTCGTGGGATCATCCTAATCTCTTTAACCATCTCTCCTTCTCCTATATAATGATGGATTTCTCATGGAAAAGGTTAAGTAAAAAAGAAAGCAAGATCAAGTAAAGAATTTATGAAGGAATAGGCTGAAGATTTTATGAGGAACTCTATTTCAATTGATGCTTGAGATCTCCATTGTTTCATCAAGCTATTGTGGGTCATCTTCATGCAATTTTGAAGCAAGTGTGTGTGTTGGAGCAAAGGGACACTAAAAGGGAACCTTGCAACATCAAGGAGGCTCGGTTGTATCTTCCACTTTTACTTAATATAATATGGTGGCATGTTTCTTTCTCATAAAATCATTCTCATTTTATTACATGACTCCTTGATCACATGTATAGGTTTTCATTGAACATATTATTGTTGCTTTCACTTTGGTTGGTTTGTGTTCCATTGCAGGATCAATAGCACAAGAGCACTGGAGCGAAGCAGGGACAACAAAGACATAAGGAAGTGATATTCAATGGTATGTCACTCATCTCTTCTTTGATAGTAAAATCAATGATTAAAATTAGGGAAAGCACCATGTCTTGTCTCTTTTTGTTCTAGATCTAGGTGGATCTAGGGAGATAAGTTTGTGTCCGCATTCACCAATTTATCCAATAACAAAATTGGCGACTCCACTGGGGAGACGACCTGTTTGTGGTTTTTTGCTATCCATTTTCCTTTAGCCTACCTCTTTTAATTTCCATCTAGTCTCTAAGTTGGTGGGGGATCCATCCAGACTCTCTGGATTTGAAAGTTCTTTTGGAATCTTTTCCCTCTTTCCATTTTTTCTTTGTTTACAAGCATTTCCGCACTATATCTCATATATAGCCTACAAAAACCTTAGATACCTGCACCCTAACTGCTTAGACCAGTGCAAAATTTCCACAACATACCCCATAGCTAGCCTGCAAAAACCTTTAATTCTCGCACTGTACCTTACTATTGGGTTGCGACATTGCCTGTAAATATTTTTTGATTGGGTCTTTTTGTCTTCTGCTACCCAATTTTTCTTTGATCATCTGGGAGGAACTTTTGGAGTCTGTATTTGACTGTTTTCTGAGTTTAAAGACTTGTCGTTGATTGGTTTTCAGGGATTGAAAACCCTTCTTTGTCATCTTATAAGTTTTTTCTTCTTGATTTTTATCAACAAGGATATAATATCCTATTTTGAGATCTGAGTGCTTGATTGATGAAAGTATTTGATTTGATTTAAGGTTTTGGATTGTTTACATTTTTTGGATTGCTTGTTGATTGGAAAGTCATTTTCATTTGCATTTAGTGAAACATTTTCTTGTAATCCTTATTTGTATCTTCATTGAAAGTTTGATTTGGGTATTTGTTGAGTGTATCGATTTCCTTTGGTCACTTTTCCTTTCTTCATTATATCCCTGACTTGGTTTTGGAAAGGAAGAATTAAAATCATCTATTCTTTGTAGTAATCATTCATAAGAAAATTTTGTGCATTCAATTTTCTTCTTACAAGAGAACAAATTGGAAAATTCCACTGCTTATGATTGTTTGAAATTGTGTTCATTCAAGAAAAAAGAATTATATTTCGTATCTTTCGTGTTTTCCGAAGAAATAATTTCTCCCTATTGTACTTAGATTTCATCGAACTGAAACATTGCATCATTCATCTCTTTTTGCATATTATTGGGTGAAGGTCTCATACACCATCAATTTCATGTCCATCTCCCTCTTGCGTAAACAAAGCCTCTAAAACACTACATAATTATAAAATTGAATTAGTAACTTTTATTTTCTAGGGCTCTTTCCACCAACATTAGCTAGGCTAGCGCTTTGGAATAGGTTGTGAGGCACACTCTCCAAAGCATAAAACGCATTGTATCATCTTGTGATAGGGAGTGTTCAAATCCATTGGCAACATTTTGTTGTGGGAAGCCCTTCTCACACAAGGGTCAAACCTGAGGTTGCATTAAAGATGGTAGAGTTACTCACCCTGCTTTGTTGGTCTTAGTGTAGAGATTGTGCATATTACAGGGGTCACTTGAAGGTATACCCAAAATTATGAGTGGAAGCCTTTTGAGTTGATTTCAGGCTAGATACCTTGCCCTTGCACGTGGATTGGACTGTCGACTATTTCCTTAGGAATTACTATTGTTCTTGGTAACCTTAATAGCCTATCCATTTAGGGTCTTACACGAGGTGACTGTGGAGGGGAAAGTCTTCATGGTACCTAGAATCGATGTTGGCCAGACTCACTCAGGCTCCTTGGAGGGTATACCCACAATTATGTGTGGGAGATTGTACCAGGGTGTAAGCCCGTTAAGCAGGTCGTGAACGTAACGTTTCCATCCTCTCTATCCTAGCTCATTCTTGTCTTGACTTTGCGAAGTTGGATTTCATCACCAGCTAGTGACTTTGAAATAAGAAGGTTTGTTTTCCTGGTTTGATTTCTAGATTTTATTAGAGAGTGTTGTTTGTTTATGTAGTTGGCCATAAATATTTTCCATAAAATATTTGGTTCTGCCAACACGGACCCTCCACGCCATTCAGGTAGGATGCAAGGGCTATCCCTGGAAGATCCGGAGGGTTATCAACCTTTGTCGAATAATCCACTGAAGGCATCTCCTCAACAGAGCGAGGCCCATGACACCATAACCTCACAAGAGGAAGGTTCCGCCTCTTTAGAAAGTTTCTAAATTATTTATGATTCTCTAGAGGCTTTCCACATACCTCTTGGATATGAGAGACGTATTCTTCGACTGAATTCATCAGGAGAACTTGTTTTTTAAAATTATGGAATACCAACTGGACCCCATATAGGCCCTAGAGCTAAGAATCCCCTTTGGACTACCAACATATTTAGAAGCCCACCTCCCACGGTGTGAGACCTTTACGGCTCAAGGGCAGGTTCTGGTATACCTGTCATCTCCCAACTGCCCAAAACGTCTGTTACCTACATTATACCTTTAGACTATTTTACTGGTACAACCAACAACATCACCATCATTCCAGACACACAGTCAGTTGGTCCTATATTAACTTTCTCTCTCCAGATGGCCCATTCTACTATGGTCCCTCACGTTATGACTATTCCTACCAGGAATGTGGTGGTTAACCAAGCTCCCATTGGCACACCACTGTCATCTAGACCTATGTGATCACTCCCTCCTAGGTATCATGCTTTGAATCCTTCCATCTCCATCCGTACCCAGGTTCCATCCGGAGTTTTTGGATTTTTTGTTCCACCTGGGTATAATGCTACTACCAGTTTTGTTCCTACACCTTCCTAGGTCCTCTCCGGAGGGTCTTATCCAACTTTTCTTGAGAGATATGGCCCTAGTGGCTCCAATCCAATTGGAAGCACCCATCACCCATTCACTTCTGGTTACCAGATTCCCTTTGGGGGGAAATCTAACGTTGGGGGGTATCCTCCACTTGGAGGACAACCTTAGGTTGGACTCTATAACCCACTATATGGACAAAACACATCCATATAACTAGCCCACCTTTGAAACCTTCTTTCCCAAGGACATCCACAATAATCTGGGGGGAAACAACCTTAAGTTAACTCTTTTGTTCCTCCTCACTCAGGCCAACCACATCCAGGTTCTTTGAATCCCACTTGGGGTCCACACTTTCACTCTAGTGTCCCTTTTCAAGGGAAAATTTCCAACCAACCCAACCCTATGGGCTACATGCCTCCACACCCACGTTTGAATCTGTCAGGAACTTTGACTTACATGTAGACTGCTTACGTTCCTATTGGTATACCGATGGGACTTCCTCCCCAAAGTCACCAGTACCCTCAAATGAATCAACAGTTTCCCTTTTTAGCCACTTTGGATTTATTTGACTTTTCTAGAATCTTGAATGATCATATCTTACATTCTCCCCATTGGCCCTCTATACCAGCCAAGCTACCATCTGACATTCCCAAATTTGACAGTAAACCGGGAGAATACCCAGAAAAACATGTTATGACTTTTCACCTTTGGTTCTCGTCCAAATATTTGATGGATGACTCCATTCGGTTATGACTCTTCCAACGAACACTCACAGGTTCGGATGCAAAGTGGTACATAGAATTACTGCAAGGTTTCTTTAATGACTTCAACACCCTCACCATGGATTTTCTCACACATTACCAATTACCCATCCACTACGAGATAGGAACCGATATTTTGAGTTCCTTCAAGCAATCTTTGGTCACTCATATTTTTTATCACATCCATGAGTGGAGATGAAGACGACGTTTGGTCAAACTCGACCTTCCTGATCAATTATTGGCTGAATGGTTCACCAAATCATTCGTCAATAAAATATCTCATGATATTTCCATGGGTGGAGTTGTCACTGAAGAGTAGGCTATTAGTCGCACTTAGTACCTAGATCTCGTTTATTCGCAAATGGGCACTCTTTATGACTTACTCCCTGATGCCCCTAGCCCTTCTACCACTGTTACCTCAACAACCCCAGTAGCTTCTCATGCTGCTGATGTTGTGATTGGAACTTTCCATGCTGACACTAAATCCATGTCGGCCACTCACACTAACCCCAAATCTCCTGCTTCTAATTTTAAAAGTGCTTCGACTCTTACTCCTTCCACCAACAAAAATTTTGAGGTTAACTCCATTCAATCCACCCCCTACTGGCAAAAATAAATCTCAAAAAGGAAAGGGTAAGAATAAGGAGGATAGAAATAATAATCCACAATCTGATAAACCCAAGACACAGTCTATTGATGATAAGGATAAGCGTAAACCTCGATATCCTTTCCTTATCTGTGGTGATGATCACTACATGAAAGACTGTCCAAGACACACTGAGGTCAGTAAGTTCCTTCAAGGGACCGGAAAACCTCCCACACCTGCCATTTTGTCACAACCTTTCCGTTCTCAACAATAGGCCCAATTTGTCATTCATGACCAACCCTCTCCTTCCACCACTTCATATGTCCTTATGTGTACTGCTAATTCTACCAAGAACGATGTTTCCATCACCACTCGAGCCAAAGATTATTCTCCTTCAAAGGAGAAATTTGACGATTTACCACCTTTGTTGGTTCAACCACCTCCTTCAACTTCACCTCCCAACGATCCTCTTCATCTCAAATGACTGGGTCTCAATACAATTCTCCGCCCTCCTCCAAAGGGAATTGTTTGGAAGTCTTCCTTCAATCCTCATGCACGTGCTGCTCAAAACTACAACATTGTAGAAGATCTTGTGCAAGAACCTTCTGTGATGTCAGCTCTCGAAGTCCTTCAAAGTTGTCCCGCTCAACATAAGGCACTGTTAAAGGAAATTAGTGGAATTGATCCCACAGATATGAATTTGATAATCTTTGACCTCAAAGATCACATTCCAAGGCTACCTCCTCTTTAGCGTTTCAGATTCAATTTGTTGACGAGAACAAGAATATCTGTAGAACCATTATTGATGAGGGTACCTCGATGTGTGTCATTTATGTTGCTTGTTGGAAAGCCACTGGATCTCCTCCCCTCACCGAATCACACAATACACTTAAGGCTTTCAATGGTTATGGTTTTAAACCCTACGGTGTTCTTCCCTCATTGTTTATTACGTTGGATGGCAAATCGGTCAACATCAAGGTCAAGGTCTTTGATGCACCTCTTGACTATAACCTCTTACTTGGCTGTAGCTGGATTGATTCCATGCGTTTCTTCATATCAACCCTTTTCCATGTGTTGTGTTTCACACATCAAGGAAAAGTCGTTACGGTTGACCAACTAGCCTTTTTCAATTCTAGTTCCCGTACTAGCAATGCACCCTTTATCTCGAAGACACCTCCTAGGTACGAGAACATTGGTGTGGGTCTCCTAAAAGATTCCACTTTAATGGGTACCTTCCCAATACCACCACCGCATGTTCCACCTCCTTTTTTCGCCTCAATCAACATGATTTCCACCTCTGTTCATGAAACCCCCGCATCTCATGAACTATGGATAATACATGATCCCGGTGATTATCTTCACTATGGTGAAAAAATGCCCTTAAGTCTGGTTGAATCCGCTTATCAATCCATTCAATCGGCAACTCCTACTCCCTCTCTTGGTGATTCATCTCTTGATCTGTTTCATGTCATTTTTCCTACAGATGAGATGATCATGTCAGTTATGTCCATGGAAGACACCCCATGGGACGATGGACATCATCATTCCATTCTCTTCCTAGAGAAGCACACCATCGAGAGTTACCAATGGATTTCGACTCCGTCAACCATTGTTTTCATTTCCTTTGTTCTCGAGTCAACACATGATGTGCTTTATGAAGGGAACCTAAGTAACATTTCACCCATTGTTCCTCTTGCCATATCCATTAAACTTGGAGTCGTCGAAAATATTCACATCAGAGCCGCGTGTTCCGATGATGAAGTCGTCACTTATAAAGCTATTTTTCAAGAATTTTGTGACATTTTCTCTTGGAGCTATGAAGAGATGCCATGTATTGATCCCAATATCGTTGTGCATGAAATTAAGATCTACCCAGATGCTAAACCCTTTTGTTAGATACTTCGCCCTATCCACCCTCATAAAGTCATCGCTATCAATCTCGAAGTTGAAAAACTTCTTAAGGATGGCTTTATCTATCCTGTGGCTTTAACCAATTGGGTATCCAATCTAGTTCTGGTAAATAAAAAACAAGGCACGATCCGTGTATGTGTTGATTATAGGGATATTAATAAATCTTGTCCTAAGGACAATTACCCAATCCCCTTCGTCGACCAAATCGTCGATGATTGTTCCAGGAGTGAAAGCTTCTCTTTAATGGATGGTTTATATGGCTATAATCAGATTAATATTTTTCCCGCAGATCAACACAAGACTACTTTCATTTGTCCTTGGAGTACCTTTGCCTACTGGAAACTACCTTTCGATTTAAGGAATGTTGGTGCAAATTTTTAACGTGCCATGTCTTATGCTTTTCACGATATCAAGCACATTGTACAACCATATCTCAATGACCTACCGGCGCATTCCATGTGTCACCAAGATCACTTGGCCCATATCCGAGCCATTTTCATTCGCTGTCCTTACTATCGTATACATTTAAACCCACACAAATGTTTTTTTTGTGTGGATTCCGGTCGACTTTTGGGTTTTATTGTGTCACTTTGATGCAGGAGCATCCACAACTCATCAAGCGAGCCAGTGCGTGGAGTAGGGAAGGACACCTGGACGAGCCAACAAACTTCTTTTTGAATTTTACCATGATATTTTTTGCGCCAAGCATTAATGAGCTAATGTAATGAAGCACACTTGCATTGTATTATAGATAGGAAGGCATTTATTAGATTTAATGCTGTTAAATAGGAATTTATTGTAGATTTGATAGTTTCAGATTTCGAGAGGGCAAACGGAATATAGGCACCCTCCTTTGTACATTGTAACATTAGCATGGATCAAGCATTCAGAAGAGGAGAGCAAAACATAGAACTTGTGGAGAGCCCTCATGTATAGATTGGATTAATAGAAAGAGCTTTTGATTCAATTTCATGACTGGTGCTGTTTTTCTCTGTGTATGTGCTTATGTGCTTATGAATGTTTGTTCTCTTTGTGAGCATTTGCTTTTAAATATGCTGTGTATGTGATTTCAAAGGTTTAACTGAAGTCTGTGATAGAAGAGAATGAGTTTCAATTATTTCTCTGTTTGAGCCAAGAGATTCCTGCATAGAGTGCAGTCGAATTCATCTGCATAGAGTGCGTTGATGAGGCTTAACAGTTAAGCTCTCATTCTTGTTCACCCAGAAGTTGATTTGGGTTTATTAGAGCCGTGCAGGGGAAGTGCAGGTGGAATTGGAAGTCTTAGGGTTGAGCCTAAGAAAAGGAAGGCAGGGACTACTATAGCAGGAAGTGCACAGAGTCTGGGCGACTGAAACCCTTTGAGAGTTGTTGGAGGTCGAGCACAAGGAGTGTGCGCAAAGGTCTCTGAAGGAATCAGAGTCGACAACTCAAGAGGAATAGTTCCATTGTGAGAACTGGGGGATAGACCCAAGAAGGATTCGCCAAAGAAGGAGAATCAATGGACAGAATTTGCAGGAGAGAAACGCGAACTCCTGTAGACTGTCAGATCGTGGAGAAACTGCACGGAGTTTAATCCTTAGGTGCAGGGAGAACCCGAAACCATCGCATATCAGCATATTGGGGTTTGCGAGGGCAAGAGTTGCATGCACATCGAAATTGCGAGTAGCGATTCCCGAATTAATCAGGGTCGTCGATTGTGACAAGGACAGGTGGCACGAGATCCCGGGGAAGTCGGGATTCGGCACTTCGGCATTTTCATAGTCGAAAAGGATTGCGGAGGAATAGAAAAACTTCGAGTTGCGATGGGTCCCACAGGGACAGCGTGGGCATTAACACGTGGTATCGCATATCGACATTCGGGGTTTTGTAAGGCGAGCAAATCGCGACACTTCATGTGCCGATTTCCCGATAGGGAAATCCCCGATGTACGGGACCGTTGACTGTTGACTCATTGGCATTCGGGGATTTAAATTGCATGAGAAAGTGCACACAGGGTTCGCGATACCGCGAGGCCCGATTTCCCGAAGTGACTGTCGGGGAATCAAAAGAGTGTCCTGTGGGTGACAAGAAGTCCCGATACGGGATTCGAAGGGTGTTACAACTCTTCGGGCCAAAGTATAGAAGGTCCTGGTGGAAGCGGCTTCTGCCGAGGGCAGGTTGCATCAGAGTGGTATCAGAGCCAGGTTAAGAGTCCTCTTTGTTCTGGTAGTAGAGAGAAGCATATTACACAATGTCGCCTAGAAGAGAAAGGCAGTTACCTGATCGTGAGGACAGGGATGCCCGAAGAAGGGGTAGGCCAGCAGGAAACCCAGAGATGCAACGACAGATACGAGATCTCAGGGCGAGACTCGAAGAGATGGAGACCACCCAGAGACGCGGAGCTGGCGCTGGGGAGTTCAGTGATTCTGAGGTGGAAGAGGAAGCTGGACACGATGCAGAAGAGGTCTCAGCAGAGGATGCCTCAACCAAATGGTTGATTAGAGCTATCTCCAGGATGAGCTCAAAGACTAAAATGGACATTCCAGTCTATGAGGGAAGTCTAAATGCAGAAGAGTTGCTGGATTGGATCCAAGCACTCGATACCTACTTTGATTATGAAGACATCGAAGAGGACAAGAAGGTAAGTCATGCTGTTACTAAGTTGAAAGGACATGCAGCCTTATGGTGGGATGAGTTGCAGGCTGATAGGCGCTGCAAGGGAAAACAGAAAATTAAGAGCTGGGATAGGATGATCGCTAAGATGAAAGCGAAGTTCATTCCCAGGGATTACTAGATCACACTGTTCAGGTGTATGCAGAACCTGAGACAGAAGTTGATGACGGTGAAGGAGTACACCGAAGAATTCTACAGGCTCAACATTCGAGCTGGTCATTGGGAGAGTGATGACGAAAAGGTGGCAAGATACCTGAATGGTTTAAGGTATGACATTCAATATGAATTGAGCATGGTTACCAGCCAAACAGTTGAGGATGCGTACCAGATGGCTCTGAAAGCCGAAGAGAAGATGAGCCGCAAGCAAGGACAGCGAGGGTGAGGCAGAAGTCAGCCCAGAGGCAAGGCAATTGCCTAGAAAAGAACTCAGAAGCCCAAGGAGGATTGGAAGAGACCTCAGGGTAAGCTGGAGAGAGGTGGAATCTCACAACAGAGGCAGCAATATGCTGAGCCAAGGAGGCAGCATACGGAGCAGGGTGGTGGATATGCCGACGTGAACACTTTTCCTCATACCCGAGGTAGAGGAAGGGGAAGAGAAGGAGTTATCACATGTTTTACATGTGGAAAAGATGGACATAAATCCATGGACTGTCCAGACAGGAAGCCGGACAGAAGTGAAACTCACATCACTGAGGCGCAGAGGCATGATGCTGAGAACGAAGATGCAGACAGTGGGAAGTCACTAACGGTGCATAAAATTTTGTTAACACCCGAGAAAGAGGTGGAGGACATAGCGCAGAGAACCAGACTATTCAGAACGACTTGCAAGACCAAGGGCTGAAAATGCAAGGTCATAGTGGACAGCGGAAGCACCGATAATCTCGTTTCAACCGATATGGTGGAAAAGCTAGAGTTGGAAACAATAGATCACCCGAGTCCATATAAAGTGTCATGGATATAGAAAGGACACCAGGTATGTGTTACGAAACAATGCTTGGTTGAATTTAAAATGGGTGAATATAAGGATAAGATCTTGTGTGATGTCATTCCCATGGATGTCTGTCATGTATTATTAGGTAGACCATGGCAGTATCATAGAAATGTTGTTCATGATGGGAGAACGAACACATATACCTTGGAGAAGGATGGGAAAACACACACATTGCTTCTGATAAAGGATAAAGAAGTGAAGCCGGAAGTAACCAGCACAATACTTCTTATGAGTGGGAAAGAGATTCTCACAGATATGGAGAAGAATGAAGATCCACAATTCTTTGTTGTCAGGAAGCCGAGAATTGTCCTGACAAGCACGAGAGTGGACGACTTTCCAGAGGAGATTCAGGAACTACTGGGAGAGTTCACTGACATCATCGTGGATGAACTACCTCGTTCGTTGCCACCGATGAGGAGTGTGAGTCATCACATAGACCTCATACCTGGAGCAAGTTTGCTAAATAAGGCCGCGTACAGGTTGACACCTCAGGAGAATGAGGAAGTCAAAAGGCAGGTACAAGATCTGTTGGACAAAGGACTGGTGAGGGAAAGTCTAAGTCCATGTGCTGTTTCTACAGTACTGAGTCCGAAGAAGGATGGAGGCTGGAGAATGTGTACAGACTCCAGAGCTATAAATAAAATCACCATCAGATACAGATTTCCACTGCCGAGAATGGATGATCTGATGGATTGCCTGAGTGGGGCAAATTATTTTTCGAAGATTGATCTCAAGAGTGGATATCATTAGATCTGGATGAGAGAAGGAGATGAATGGAAGATAGCATTCAAAACAAACGAAGGTTTGTACGAATGGCTGGTCATGCCGTTTGGCTTGACAAATGCGCTGAGCACATTTATGAGGCTGATGATTGAAGTCCTAAGGGAATTCATTGGCAGATTTTTTGTTGTGTATCTGGATGACATATTAATTTTCAGCAAGACCAGGGCTGAACACTTGAGGAATTTAGCCATTGTGATGAGGAAGTTACAGTAGGAGAAGCTGCTAATCAATTTGAAGAAGTGTTCCTTCATGCAGACAGAACTCATTTATTTGGGTTTTGTGATTTAGGCAAATGAATTGAAGATGGATCCTGAGAAGGTAGAAGTCATCAGGAATTGGCCATCGCCGAGGAATGTTTTTGAGGTGAGGAGTTTCCATGGTTTGGCTAGTTTCTACAGAAAATTCATTCGAAATTTCAGTGGAATTAGCACCGCGATGATGGACACAGTGAAGAAATGGCATAAATATTTTCACTCAACAGAAGAGGCGGAAAGGAGCTTCAATCTACTGAAGCAGAAGATAACAGAGCAACCAATTCTGGTGTTGCCTGACTTTCAGAAAACATTTCAGGTGAAATGTGATGCCAGTGGGTATGTTGTTGGAGGGGTCTTGAGTTAGGATGACAGACCTGTTGCATATTACAGCGAGAAGCTGGATGATGCAAAGATGAAATACTCCACATACGATAAAGAGTTTTATGCCATCATACAGGCATTGAAAAAGTGGAGGCATTACTTGATACCCAAGAAATTCGTTTTGTACAGCGATAATCATGCATTGCAGTTCATGAGTCAACAAGAAAAGTTGAACCAGAAGCATGCGAAATGGGTAGAATACATGCAGAATTTTACATTTGTGATCAAACATATTTCAGGAACTACTAACAAAGTGGCTGATGCTTTGAGCAGGAAATGTTTATTGCTGCAGGAGTTTAGAGTCAAAACCTTGGGTTTTGAAAATTTAAAAGATATGTATGCAGGTGATGCAGAGTTTGCAGAAGCATACGAGGCAGCTGAGAATATAGTTCTTAGGGATCGGATTCCGTGGCTGGAATATATGATCCAAGAAGGGTTGCTGTTTCAGGGCAATCAACTGTGCATTCCGAATTGCTCCATGAGGGAGAATTTGGTAAAGGAAAAACACAGCAGAGGCTTAGCAGGTCACTTTGGACATGATAAGACGTTTGCCAAACTGAGCGAATCGTATTTTTGGCCAGGGATGCGCACTGATGTCAAATGGTTTGTTGACAGATGCAGGATATGTCAACATGCGAAGGGCCGAAAGCAGAACACAGGGTTCTATCATCCATTGCCTATACCTGAGAGACAATGGGAGGCAATTAGCATGGATTTTGTTATGGGATTGCCGAGAACACAACAAGGGGTTGATTCCATCTTTGTGGTGGTGGATGGGTTTTCAAAGATGGAACATTTCATACCGTGTCATAAGACCAGTGATGCAACCCACATCGCAAACTTGTTTTTCAAGGAAATTGTCAGATTGCATGGATTTCCGAGAAGTATAGTCTCGGATCAGGATACAAAATTCATAGGTCACTTTTGGCGGATGCTATGGAAGAAGCTGGGAACTAATCTGGCATTTAGTTTGGCTTACCATCTGCAGACGGATGGCCAAACAGAGGTGGTGAATAGAATTCTGGGGGATTTATTGAGAAGCTTGGTGACAGAGCACCATAGCAGTTGGGACCAGATATTATGATAGGCAGATTTTGCTTACAATGACTCTGTGAATCAGAGCACAGGTAAGATCCCATTCCAGATTTTGTATGGGACACAGCCGAGGGGAGTTTCTGAGCTTAGGGAGTCAGGACAGGCCGAAAATAACAGCGCGAGTGCTGAAGAATTCGCTGAAGCGATGGAGGAACTTCACATGAAGGTGAAGCAGCGACTGCAGAAGTCAAATCAAGAGTATAAGCGCAGAGCCGATCAGCGGAAGAGACAACTTCAGTTCAAAGTTGGTGACATGGTTCTCGTGCACCTGAGAAAGGAAAGGTTCCCAAGGGGAACATATAACAAGCTCAAGATGAAGAAAATTGGACCATGCAAAATAATGAAGAAATTTGGAGAAAACGCATACGAGCTTGAGTTGCCAGAGGGCATCGGGATATCTCCAATTTTTAATATTTCGGATTTATACTCATACAGGTCTGGAGAAGCAGAAGCTGGAACTGAGGAACCAATGGTCCAGTGGCAGAAACAATTGCCAATTGCACAGAAGCCTCAGATGGAGTGCATACTGGATAAAAGAGTAGGTAGGAAGACCAGGCGGAAGCAGTATTTTGAATACCTGGTAAAATGGAAGAATTAGCCAGTGGAGGATGCCAGTTGGGAGACAGATGCAGTAATACAGAAACATGGTCACACTGTACAGGAGCTCATGGACAAGAGCCCATGAAATATTTCGAGCCGAGGAGTATGATGCAGGAGCATCCACAACTCATCAAGCGAGCCAGCGCGTGGAGCAAGGAAAGACAGCTGGACGAGCCAACAAACCTCTTTTTGAATTTTACCTTGATATTTGTTGCGCCAAGCATTAATGAGCTAATGTAATGAAGCACACTTGCATTGTATTATAGATAGGAAGGCATTTATTAGATTTAATGCTGTTAGATAGGAATTTATTGTAGATTTGATAGTTTCAGATTTCGAGAGGGCAAACGGAATATAGGCACCCTCCTTTGTACATTGTAACATTAGCATGGATCAAGCATTCAGAAGAGGAGAGCAAAACGGAGAACTTGTGGAGAGCCCTCATGTATAGATTGGATTAATAGAAAGAGCTTTTGATTCAATTTCATGACTGGTGTTGTTTTTCTATGTGTATGTGCTTATGTGCTTATGAATGTTTGTTCTCTTTATGAGCATTTGATTTTAAATATGCTGTGTATGTGATTTTAGAGGTTTAAATGAAGTTTGTGATAGAAGAGAATGAGTTTCAATTATTTCTCTATTTGATCCAAGAGATTCCTGCATAGAGTGCAGTCAAATTCATCCGCATAGAGTGCGTTGATGAGGCTCAACAGTTAAGCTCTCATTCTCGTTCACCCAGAAGTTGATTTGGGTTTATTGGAGCCATGCAGGGGAAGTGCAGGTGGAATCGGAAGTCTTAGGGTTGAGCCTAAGAAAAGGAAGGCAGGGACTACTGTAGCAGGAAGTGCACAGAGTCTGGGCGACTGAAACCCTTTGAGAGTTGTTGGAGGTTGAGCACAGGGAGTGTGCGCAAAGGTCTCTGAAGGAATCAGAGTTGACAGCTCAGGAGGAATAGTTCCATTGTGAGCACTGGGGGATAGACCCAGGAAGGATTCGCCAAAGAAGGAGAATCAACGTATAGAATTTGCAGGAGAGAAATGTGAACTCCCGTCGACTGTCAGATCATGGAGAAACTGCGTGGAGTTTAATTCTTAGGCGCTGGGAGATCCTGGAACCATCGCATATCGGCATATCGGGGTTTGCGAGGGAAAGAGTTGCATGCATGTCGAAATCCCGAGTAGCGATTTCTCGAATTAATCAGGGCCGTCGATTGTGACAAGGACAGGTGGCACGAGATCCCGGGGAAGTTGGGATTCAACACTTCGGCGTTTTCATAGTCGAAAAGGACTGCGGAGGAATAGCAAAAATATGAGTTGCGACGGGTCCCACAGGGACAGCGTGGGCATTAACATGTGGTATCGCATATCGGCATTCGGGGTTTTGTAAGGCGAGAAAATCGCGACACTTCATGTGCGGATTTCCCGATAGGGAAATCCCTGATGTACGGGACCATTGATTGTTGACTCATCGACATTCGGGGATTTAAATTGCACGAGAACGTGCACACAGGGTTCACAATACCGCAAAGCCCGATTTCTCGAAGTGACTGCCGGGGAATCAAAAGAGTGTCCTGTGGGTGACAAGAAGTCCCGATACGGGATTCGAAGGATGTTACAACTCTTCGGGCCAAAGTATAGAAGGTCCTGGTGGAAGCGACTGCTGTCGAGGGCAGGTTGCATCACACTTCATGGAATTAGGGTGGACCCTTTGAAGGTTGAGGCTATCCTTAATCTACCTCCTCCTTCCACATTACACTAGCGTCAAAGTTTGCAAGGGAGGACAAAATTTTTGCGTCGATTCATCCCCAATTATGCTGAGTTAATATTAGGATTTACTCGACTATTGAAGAATGGTTACGAGTTCATATGGGACGAGACTGCCAATAAAGCCTTCGAAGCTTTGAAACTTTCCCTAACCCGTACACCACTACTTTTCCCACCCGATTATAGTCGAGACTATTTCGTCTACCTCATCGATGCAGACTCTACCATTGCCATGGTTTTAGTCCAAGAAGATGATTCACATGATTCACATGTAATTTATTATTTGAGTCAGAGTCTCACGACTACCAAAGTCAAATACCTACATGTGGAAAAACTGGCCTTGGTAGTTGTTCAAGCTGTCCAACATTTCTGTCACTATATCCTATTATGCAGGACCATTGTTATTTTTGATTGCAACCCTATGCAGCATATCCGTATGTGCCAATTGCTAGGGGGAAAGTACTCCAAATTGATAGTGATTCTCTAGGAGTTCGACTTAGAGTTTGAATGCACTAAGTCTAAGAAATAATTGGTTTTCTTCGAACTGATATGTGACCTTCCCTCCACTGAGACAAAAAACGTGGCAGGGGATTCCTTTCCTGATGAGTCCCTTTTTCTGATCGGTTCTGATGACACTTGGTATGGAGATATTATCATATATCTCTAGGCTCAAACTTTTCAGCCTGACATTTCTATCACAGACCCTCATCGTATACGGTATCAAGCCCATCAATACATAATTCTCGGTGACACTCTTTATCTTCACGGTGTTGACTCAATTTTTCGAGGATGTCTCACCTACGATGAGGCTAAGAAAGCTTTGAATGATTACCACTCTGGAGCATGTGGTGGTCATATGTCTAGGTATGCCACTGCCCAAAATATCTTACAAGAAGGGTACTTCTGGACTTCTTTGTTTAAAGACTATATTACTGCTGTCCAAAAGGGTCATGCCTGTCAAACATATAATAACAAGATAAGATCTCATCCTGCTCCTTTACACCTTGTAGTTTCTATTGGTCCTTTCACGAAATGGGGCATTGACTTCATGACATGTAACCCTCACTCGGTCGGGGGCATGGATAAATCATCGTAGATTTGGATTATTTCACTAAATGGGGCGAGGTGATGCCTACATTCGATAATACCGGAAAAAATGCAACCCTGTTCATATTCAATCATATCATCACTCGATTTGGAATCCCACAAGCTATTGTCACTGATCACAGTATCCATTTTCAAAATTTAATGATGTCTGAGCTTACTGAAAAGTTGGTTCTTGGACATGAAAACTCAACGCCCTATTACTCACAAGCCAATGGCCAGGTTGAAGCAATAAACAAAGTTATTATCACTATGCTTCAACAGATAATAGGAATTCATAAGACAAGTTGGCACACAATGTTTTTTTCAACATTATGGACCTATTGAACATCTGTTAAGTCTTCCACGGGATTTATGCCTTTCCAATTAGTGTATGGTATCGAAGTTGTCCCACTGATTGAATGTGAGATACCATGTTTGAAGCTAGTCATTGAACTTCTTCCCAACACCTCTACCAAAGAGGAATGCCTATTGTACCTGATGCAATTAGATGAATCCTATCGTGATTCCACCCTGGTTATTGAAACTCAAAAAAAGTGTGTCAAATCCCAATACAACAAGCATGTCAAGCCACGTGTTTTCTCTGAAGGTGATCTAGTTCTCCTCTATGAAAAAGATCATGATTTACTAGGGGCCAGAATATTCGAGGCTATGTGGAGAGGCCCTTATATTGTCAAACGAGTGTTGAAGAAAGGATATTATGAGTTAGTGAATTATGATGGCATTCCTTTGAGTGAAACTAGAAATGGGATTTACTTGAAGAAGTATTATGCTTAGGTTATCTTTCCACGAGTTCTTGTCTTTTACTGTATCATACTCTTGTGTGCTTTTTCGTTATTTGGTTCTGACCCACAACTGCTTACCTTGCGTTGTGCTTGGTTTCCGGATGTCGATGTCTTTGCTACCCTACATTGGCTTCCATGATGGCGCTAGTCATAGTACTCAGAACTTAGCATCTATTGCTTGGGCAATCTACGCACCTACGAACGAATTAATTAGTCTACATGGTGTCTGCCTCGGTCGTGCAACTAACAATATCGTGGAATATAGTGCAGTCATCGAATTTTTGACCGACACTATTTCACTTAGAATCCGTCACTTTGTCATATGACTCGATTTGCAACTAGTAGTACTACAGTTAAGTAATGTCTATGCTATTCGGAGTTCTAATTTGTTGAGGGTATATTTATGAATTCTCCTCTTGGAACATCATTTTAATTATATTGAATATCAACACATTCCTATATGTCTAAATAAGTTAACAGATGCATTAGCTAATTATGTGTTAGACAAACATTTGAGACATTTATAAATCCAATCACATGTTGTACATAAAGAAAGTAAGCCGATAAAATCCTCATGTATATATAACGATACATTTTTTTTACAAAAAATTGGTTTTTTCCGAAGACCAAGATATCAAAATTTGAATCACATGACTTCATATACGAAATAGCATCAAGGATGTTGTTCACGATAACACACAATTTTGTGTGCTACCCTACAGAGAATTCGACTAATAGAACCAGATACACCTACAGTATGGCATTGATATAGTCTTGGGATCTCGTCGATAGAGATATCCGGGACATCTGATGTCAACCCCTCCAGGTTTTGCTCGATTTCCTCATAGTCACCAACATCCCATCCTACTACATCGGTTGCTTCCCCTCATCTCTGAATGGGAGATGTACCTGGAGGTTGGTATTTTCCTACATCTGCATTGTCAAAGAGTTTTTGATTAGTCCTCAGATTAAAAAAATAAAAAAACATTTCATATTTCAAAATTTACAAAAACATTGTAAAAATAAAAAAGTGCTTCTTATCTAAGCTCCCCCATTAACAACCCTCGGGTAGAACCAAGTCTAGGTCACCTTTGAAATTAAAACCGACATAGGAATAGTCATCTACCATCAATAGTTGAAGCCTCATCTAGTCAAATAACACATCGTTATATTTAACGATGGAGCCCGCCACATGCTGAGCCATGAAATCACACCATCTTTTCATCCTTGCATCCTGTGGGGCCGACAATCCCCACTCTACTTGTAAGCGCAAATGAGGAACCCTCTCGAGGAATATGGACACTAAAATGGATCCATACCCGAATTTCTTCAGGTCACCTCTCTTTCAATTTTCCAATTGTTTCTTCATACTGTGAAGAACACCGTCAGACCAGTTGAATACCCGGGGCTCCATGCACTCCACTGCATACTGGAAGTAACTTTGGAGGGCCATGTGAGTATATTCACTCCCCGCCATATGTGAAATAGTGAACAGGATAGTCCGTAGGGGTAAATCTCGGACACCCCTATTGACAACCTTGCCCTTACATCTCTCGGCATCGGGATCACAATACCGACGGACATACTCACTCATTGGTAAACCGCCCCCTCTGCCACCTGTCAAGGTCACATGGGATCCACAGCGTGATAACCCCATCAAAAAATAGATATCTTCAATATCTAGGGAAAACATGTGGACTCCCACATGGAACACCCGTTGATCCACATCCCACATGTGGACCAAGTACTCAAGCAATCTCAGTTGGGCCCTCATGCCCTAGATCTTGAATAATTTCAGGAGCCCACATTGCTGGAGGGAATTAACTATGACCGGGTCATTCTCGACAATGAGATCATCATCCTCGTGTTCTCTCTCCCTCCACTCCAACATTTTGACAGTCGAAAACCTGCATAAGAGCCATAGGAAGAAGTCAACACCTTGTTTTTCACTTCCTTGGAATTTTTTATTGGTTAAACGCATCTAAAGAAATTTTTATTTTCACCTGACGAAGGTGAAGATTTAAGTGTAGTGTGAAACTTCCGCAGGTGAACCAAAGGAAACCTGTGGAAACCTATAGTTTCCATAGGGCCCAATATACGCCACCTGCAGCGGCCCCTCTATGCACCTACTGGCCTGCAAACCGACTCAAACACTATTTTTTAACTAGTGAAAAATAAAATTAATCCATGGAAAAGACAGAGGACCAGGAGATTACCTTTCTAGCAGAATCCATTCTTCGAATGGTCGCCCGTATCTCTTACAATCGACAGAGGAAGTTTGAGGAAAAAAAGGGGTTTTTTGGATAAGTTTTGGGTAAAATGACTATGAAATGGTAGAAAATGGTTTTCACCTATATTTATTCACTTTTTACTTTTTCAATTGAATTTTTATATTATTTTATTCATTTTTACCTAAAACCTAATGTTCTAATGGTATTGCGAGTGTTGTATTTTTTCATAGATGAATGATCTTGAAGCCTGAATGATGAAATACAAATAGTTTTCTTAATTTATTTTTACGTTTGTCACATGTACAAATATTTTTTAGGTTTTTCAGAAAAAACCTCCAGCCCAGTCTTTGTTCTTTCTGGCGCTAAGAAATCAATGAGAACGCAACCAAGTATACTTTTGTCGCCTTTTCGTACTCATCATGGTAACACAAAAAGAGAAACTCATGGAGTATCCTTTAAGATATTTTCACCCTCCGTAAAAACAAAAAGATTGCTGAGCGAGCTTGTTCTTTTCACACTCATAAAAGTATTTGAATAAAACATTTGATGGGCGATAGTTTATCACTTTTTCAATCTCTTTAAACTAATTTACAAAAAAAGAACTGAGAGAGTTCTCTTTAAGTGTTTTTCAGACTCTCTAAATATGAAAAACCTTCGAGCTTTCTCTCTTTGGTCTCGTTAAACAAACATAAAAAGACCCATATGGGACCGAACCACTCCTTCTTAGTATTCGCCAAACATACTCTGAGGGACTCGTCTGAAGGATGAGCTTACATCAACAAGCATATGTTATCCTCCTCAATCTTGTGTAACAATAAAGAGGTACTCGCCAGAAATGGTGGGGGAAAATTTGGGAAAGAAATGTGTCTCTGTATTTGTATTAGTGGCAGTAATAGTCACTCTTGAACATGACACCCCCTTTGTCATTGAATCCAGGTTGGGAAATCTGTTTGTCTCTCGTTTGAACTTCTGCAAGTTCATATCTTGGGTCATATTTGAGTCAATGCTGCCAAGACCATTGTCGTGTCATTCATATGTCCAAGAGAATTCCAAACTTTCACAATCCCTCTATCAAGTCGACCATCTGCAATTATCAATTTGTACCATGTTGGCCTTCCCTGTGTCAGTTTCAAATCATTTTCATACTTTGATCTACCCTAAATATGTTAATTATTTCGCATCATTGATGGGGGATACATCATGGCCCTCCTGTGACGAGTCTTTTTCTGTCGACTTCAACTCATCATCCAGGAACAAGACTTAGAAATAATTTATTACCTTAGAGACTGCATGCCTCAATGGCAGGTTTCTTCACTTTCAACAGTGGGTTCACATCACTGACCCCTGATTGAGAGATTCTATCGAGTGCTCGACTTCAGCTCATTTATTCGCAATTGGTTGGATTTTACTGAGGTACCTTGGGAGTCATTGACATCAATGGTGATTTTCCCTCGCACTTGTTAATGGTTTTCATTAATGACTGGAAATCAAGTGGTTTCTACCATGTTCGACTTCAACACCTATAATCGCATGGCTAGATTCGTACTTACGGACGACAGGATTGAAGACCCTGGATATCACCATTTTGGTCTAGGTTGCAATGGAGTATTTATGATTTGTATTGACACATAGATCCACTTTGTATGTCTCATGGCTTTGTCCGATTTTGATTTTTCTAGAACATAGATCCACAGTGTATTCCTGGTGGCTATCTAGAATCTTGATGACTTGGATCCACAGTGTATGATTGGTGGCCATGACTGACATTCATGATTTAATTCACTTATAGTCTAAGCATGGGAATTCCTACCTCGGAAATGGTATAACATTGCACAGATTATTGTTTGTTTGCAGGTTCCCAATTGGTGCACTCCTTGTTCCCGACACACACACGCATTTTACAAAGTATTTCGGTTGTCACAAGTTCCAGCCTCATACTTTGGGGGGCATTCTGTTACACATTATTTTGGTCACCCTAGTGATGTTTCTACAAGAATGTGTTTAGGCTCTCAAAAGGATCTTTTGCATGAGAAAAATAACTAGTTTCTCCCTCTTCAAAACCTATTTTTAAAAGGATGTCTCAGGCTAAAAGCAATACATAGTGCGAAAATGCCTGATTTATGTAGGCTGTCCTTAACCTGGCTTGCGGAATTTCTGCAGGATTCTCTATAGACAGTGTGCGGTGGCGTTTTAAGGCTAAGAAAAGGGATGAAGTTCACGAAGGTTCTAGAAGGGAATATTATAGAATATGAGGTGGCATCAGTATGGTTTGGATCCTTCTAGCTTCTCTGATTTGGTGGGATCATCCTAATCTCTTTAACCGTCTCTTCTTCTCCTATATAATGATGGATTTCTCATGGAAAAGGTTAATAAAAAAATCAAGCAAGATCAAGTAAGGATTTTATGAAGGAATAGGCTGAATATTTTTTGAGGAACTCTATTTCAATTGATGCTTGATATCTCCATTGCTTCATCAAGCCATTTTGGTTCATCTTCATGCAAGTTTGAAGCAAGTGTGTGTGTTGGAGAAAAGGGCCACTAAAAGGGAACCTTGCAACATCAAGGTGGCTCAGTTGTATCTTCCACTTTTACTTAATATAATATGGTGGCATGTTTCTTTCTCATAAAATCATTCTCATTTTATTACATGACTCCTTGATCACATGTATAGGTTTTCATTGAACATACTATTGTTGCTTTTACTTTGGTTGGTTTGTGTTCCATTCCAGGATCAATAGCACAAGAGCACCAGAGAGAAGCGGGGACAACAAAGACATAAGGAAGCGATATTCAAAGGTATGTCACTCATCTCTTCTTTGATAGTAAATTCAATGATTAAACTTAGGGAAAGCACCATGTCCTATCTCATTTTTTTTTAGATCTAGGTGGATCTACGGAGATCAGTTTATGTCCACGTTCACTGATTTATCCAATAACACCATCTCACACTGCTATACATGGTAAGACCTAGACACTACAAGACTTAGACATCACAAGGCATGGAAATGCCCAGACCTAGNCCCACCCTTTCTATCTCTCATCATTGTAAGTCTCAGTCTCAGTCTCTCTCTCTCTTCCTCTCTTTCTATATATATTCCCCCTCTCTGTCTCCCTCTATATCCCCCACTTCCTCTCACTCTCTTTCTATCCCCCTTCTATGTCTCCCTCTCTGCTTCACTTACTCTAACTATCCCTCTCTTTACCTCCCCTCTTTGTCTCCCTATCCCTCCCTCTCACACTCTGTCTCTACCCCTCCTCTTTGTCTCTCTCTCTCCCCCTCTCACACTCTCACACACTCTCTCTCCCCCTCCCTGCCAGTATATCTCCTCTATCTCTCCTAAATCTACCTTTCTCTCCTACATTTATCTCTCTCTCTATCTCCGTCTCTATCTTCCTCTCTCTCCCTCTCACACTCACACACTCTCTCTACTTCCCTTATATGCCTTGCAACTTGATCTCCCTCCCACACTATCTCTCACATGCTTTCTAGAGCCCCTATATTTCTTCCTCTCTCTCTCCCTCCCAAACTCTAACACACTCACTATCTACCTCCCCTATTTTTATTACTCTCTCTCCCTCCCACACTGACACACACACACTTTCTATCCCCCCTCTATCTCTTCCTCTCTCTCCCTCCCACACTCTAACAAACTCACTCTCTACCTCCCCTATTTGTCTTCCTCTCTCTCCCTCTCACACTCTCACACACTAGAAATTTCGGTACATTGCAAGGAAATGCATGGTAAGGAAAGAAATGGCCTTGACCTAGACATGGAAAGGCATGTCAAGACCTAGACCTAGACCTTGCCTCACCATGCCTCAAACTCTCACACCCACTCCCTTTTTATCTCCCCCCTCCTCGACTCTCTCTCTCTCTCTCTCCCTCCATATATTTCTCTCCCTCATCCTTCCCTCTCTTTCCCTCCCTTCCCTACCCCCTCTCTCTCTTTATCTCTCTCCCACTCCTTCCCTCCTCTCTTTCTATCTCTCTACCCCTCCTTGTTATAGCAAGATTTTCCTCACCATTGCTATCTTACACAGACGGCCTTTTTCCATTTTTGTATGCAGACTTGTCATCTCGTTTTTATGAATCCAGAGATAAAAATACATATTTTCTACATATATGTGCCCTATCTACTATACAACATGCGTATATGCAAGATGCTCCACTACAACCCATGTACATCGGGATTTGTTCCAAAAAATACAAAAAAGAAGTCGGGTTCCATGTCACGATAGGAGATCTCTGATCCTTAGCCTTCCATATACTGGAAACGTTTCGAATCAACCTTTAGTTTCATTTTAAAGGCTATAAGAAAACAATTTTGAGCTATGGAAAAGAGGAGAAAGCATTCAACTTTGAGAGCAAAGTTACTCTGGAGAAATTACTTCATATTGAGTGTCCATCCCTTTGTCCCTCAAGTCTGAACACAGTGTTCATGCCCCAAACTCTTTCCCTATTGTTGAGAGAACCTCATTGTCTCTTTCCTATGAGATTTCCTTTGGGGGGAGGATTGAAGTGGTGGAGGCCCAGTTGGAAGGAACTTGGTTTCTTGGTTTCGAACCATGCTGACACGGAAGTTTGTAATGTTTTCTCTTTTGCTGATCATTTATTAATAGAAATACTCCTTTCCCGTTCAATTGGTATCGTGCAAATATATGATTATTATCCATGGGAATATTTGTAATGTTTATTAATGGATTATGCTATCTAATGTGCCAACCCCTTTATATTATCACTATATACTTGCTCTACTTGTTTGTTGAGAACTTGTTGTAGGTACAAAGCTTTAGGTCAAATTGATCAACAGTGGAGCATCATCAAACATTGGAACAAGGTAGGATTCTTTCTTATCTTGCTTTCACATTGGTTTATATAGTATATACTGGAATTGAGTAGATTTATACAGTCATACCTATCTGTTGTGGTTTACCCTAGCCATAGAGAGTTTTTCCCTCCTAACAGAATTGGCGACTCCACTGGGGAGATATCTTATTTCTAAGGGTTGAAGTACTTTTTCTCCTTGCATTGTTCTTTTTCCTTTGTGTTTCTTGTCGTATCACTGATTGACAGATTTTGTTCACTCTGGGTCTGAGTTTTCATCTTTTTTCACTTGCTTGGCCTTGTTTTCAAGCTTGTACGCGCCTTTTTCCTTGACAGTCATGTATACACACGTGTTGTCTCTCTGCAAGCTGCGTATATATGCATTGTTTGCCTGAACAGTCGTGTATACCACTTTTCCTTTCTTGTTTGTTTGATTTTGTGTTTGTTGGGTGGGATTTGATGATTGTTGAGCCTTCTTAGGTCTCTGTAGTTCCTGTTGAGCTTCTCTGGGTTGACAGGAAATCTGTTTGGAGTTGAATTTTTGGGCATAGTCTTTCTCATCGTTTTCCATTTTTTATTTGTCCTTGAACTCTAGACAGTTGCTTGACTGCTTAGTATTCTGTTTGAGTCATTCCATTTATACACAGTAGACTTTATATATCAGGTTGCTTTTCAGTCTATGCATTTTCTTTTTAATATATTTAAAATAAAAAAAATAGGCATTTTACATTGCTTAGCATTTTTGTTTTCTGAATCTTTATCATTAGCTTAGTGCATTTAGTGAAAGATTGCATTTTACTTCTGAATTGCAGAGGTTAAATTGAAAATTGCATTGTTTTTATACGCATATCATTCATTGAAAAAGTTAAAATTAGACTTTGCATTATATTCATATTTATTTTCTTGCTCAGTCATAATATCATGATTTTCACTTCCATACCCTTTTGAGTAATCACGGCCAATAACATTTATGCTTTAAACTAAAATTGATTAGTCACGATTTTATTTTTAGGGTGCACAAAATAGTCTAGGATTTAGTGCCTTGGAATATGATTTTCCGAGTAAACTTCTCCAAGGCAATTAAATCAACATATGTGTCTGAGACAAGGTGTTGAGAAGTCCATTGTATAATTGGTAATATAAGGAGGCTCCGCTCACATCGGAGTTAATCATGAGGTCGCGTGAAGTTAGTTGAAGGGATAACCATCGGATACCCGCCTAACATCAAAGATATTTTTGTGGATTTATTCGTATTTGGGGATCTTGCTAGTACCCATACCTCTGTGACAGGTGATGCTTTCAAGGTTTTGGGCTTTGCTACCCTACCCATATGGTAATCCATACTTATGACTGCTTGCATGTGCATCGGTTATACTGTGGTTTATTAGTTGCTTGACTTAGGTATCTCATAGGTTACTTGCAGGGGTTATTCTTCTTGTACCCTGAGTCAGATAGGGGTCGGACAACACACAACCTTTATGTAGGATTACCTATCTGGGGGGATCTAACCGACTAGTTGTTAAGCCCATGAGGGCCATTATAACTGATTATGTTACCTCCAAACTTTAGCAGGGAGTCTCAGGTCCCTCTTGGATGAGACATACGTTCTTTAGCCAGGGAGGCCACTCAGTCGCTTTAGCCTGTTTGCATGCATATTGGCCATTTGAATTTTTGGTATGCTCTTTGAATACTAGTTGGCCTTAGGATATTCTTATTTTGTAGAGTCATAAGTCATCGTGGATTCGGACCAACATCCCCGCCGGTCCCGTCGGTTGTTACAGTTACCATAAGATTTCGAGTTCTTGCCTTCTAAAAGGCGTAGAGTTATTATGCGTGGTACACACACATCCACCTTTCAGACTTGTGGTTCCACAAGGATGAGTACTAAATCTAGTCTCTAGAACACTGGGAGTTATTTGAATCCCATACCCACTATAGTTAATAACACCCCTTCAACTCCTGCAACCACTATGGTTGCAGTATCAGAGGCACATACTGGTACTATGGCTCGACTTGTAGTTAATGCTTCGTCTCTTGCCTCGAACCTGTTTGGGGGTCTTGGTCATTCATCGGGTTACAATGTTTAGTCCATCCCTATGGCTTCTAGTCCATTTTCCTATGGTATGCCTAACTTCACTTCGCAGTTTTCAACTTCCATCCCAGCTATTGGCCATAACACTAGCATTGGACTTGGGGGCACTACACCTCCTTACAATCCATTTATGTTTGGTGGTTCTCATATCCCCCAGATGAGCCCTAATATAGGTAGTGTCCTTGCTCTTAACTCTAGTTCTAACCCTTTTATGGCTAGATGGAACAACCAACCTAGCAGACAAGTTCTGTCCTACACCCCTACTTCCTCGGTGTCGATTCCAACCAATACTTTTGGCATGATGAATCCACTTCAATCCTTTGGGTTCCCACTTGGAGGAGGTTATTCTTACACTTTGGGCAACCCCCAACCCAGATCCAATCTATCTGGGGGCACTTTTTATAACCCCCAACCTGGATCTAATCCGACTGGGGGAAATTTTCATAACCCTCAGCAAAACATTCCTGCTGGAATGATGCCCAACCCACCTTATACGAATCGGCCCAGAGGAGGGACTTATAATTTTGGACAAGGCTTTGGTTTTTACTAGAATCTTGGGTGGAATGTAGTTCCCAATGCACAATATTTCATGGGAGGATGGGGCCAGATGTCGCAACCCCATCTCCCTTTTCTGGCCACACTTAATATGCCATATTTGTCTGAGTTAATGAATGACCCAGTGAGTCATTATCCCACATGGCCCCCCGTCCCCACCAAGCTTCCTTCGGACATACCAAAGTTTAAACATAAGAATGGAGAGGACCCTGGTGATCACATCACGACCTTTCACCATTGGTGCTCATTGAATTCCCTTAACCATGATTCTATTAGATTACGATTGTTTCAATGCACTCTCATTGGAGTTGTTGCGCAATGGTATATTGAGCTACCTAGGGGGACATATGGGTCATTTAATCAGTTGGTGATGGTCTTTCTCAACCACTTTCAATTTCCCATTCGTTATGATGATGGCCTCGAACTTTTTTCGACTTTACGCCAAGACACTGCCACTCATATTTTGGATCATATCCAGGAGTGGCGTAGACGGAGGTGGCTGATTAAGACTCCTATACCCCCGACCTTTCTCCTAGAATGGTTCCCAAATTCTTTGCACCCTCCTATATTGAAGGAAGTTGCTACTTCCAGGGTCTCCACTGAGGAAGAAGCTATTTTTAGAGCCCATAAGCTAGATTCGATATACGCTCAGTCTGGGATGTTATACCACCTTCTTCCAGACGCACCGCGCTCAAGTTTCGACCCTACGCAAAAACTCGTACCTTGTGCCAATGGAATTGTAGGATCTGCCAATGTAAAGTCCGCAGACTTGGTGATGAGCCACTTGAATAATTTGTCTCTAAACCATTCTGCTAGGGGACCAACTTCGTCTGTGTCTTCTAACCCCACTCAATTAACGGATGTACATTCCATACAATCGTCGAAAAACTAAAATGGTGACCAACAACCAGGTGCGAATAAAAGGAAAGGTCAAAATAATCGTAATGGTGGGAAAAATGGTAATAAACCCAAGGACAAAGATAATAATGGGAAATTGAATGATAATGTTGGAGAGGGAAATAAAGAGAAACCTAAGGTGAAGTTTCCTTGTAAATTATGTACCAATGACCACCTTATGCATTTATGCCCCAAACTCATGGAGGCTATGAGAATTTTGAATCTACTGCTCACTATGCTGATGAATCCATTTATACATAACAATCACTTAGCCTCGAGCTCTTCGAATGTCGAAAATGCGACTGGTGGGAGTAAAAACCCATCGTCGCAATATGGCGACCACGTATGTATCAATATGGTCGATGTGAAAATCGATGTAGCCACTCAATCTCGATATTATAGCTCTTTGTAGGATAACTCTGGTATAGAATATCTCACTCCTCCTCCAAAGACAAACTTACATATTGAGAAACCAGATCCATTGCCTCATATTTTGAAAGGAGTAATTAAGTGATCTACCCAAAATCATAATGCTAGAGCCACCCATAATTTCTCTATTATTGAGGACTTGGGCCAAACCCCTTGTGA
This sequence comes from Picea mariana, assembly GCA_032191745.1. Lineage (NCBI taxonomy): Eukaryota > Viridiplantae > Streptophyta > Pinopsida > Pinales > Pinaceae > Picea > Picea mariana. The sequence goes on from JASDQU010309066.1 coordinate 111,185, forward strand.
AATGTTGGCTTTGGAGGTACTCCAAATGTGTCCCTCATAAAGGAATGCCTTACTCTCTACCTTAGGAGCTCTAGAACCCAGTGGCTCAAAATTTATCAAGTTTGATGTCACGGATGTGAAGCCTTGCTTACATTACCATGTGGCTTTCCAAATCCATGTGGAGTATTCCAAGTATACCATCTAACGTGCAGTTTTTGATGAAGGCATCGCCACCTACATGATGTCCCTGGTCTGTTGAAAAGCTCTCGGTTCTTTGACCCTTTCCAAGTCGTCGAACATGTTGACTACATTTGACGTCATTCCTTCTGCCCTTATGGTATTCTCCCTACCTTTTCGATCTAGTTAGGTGGGAAGACGGTAGAGGTGGAGGTAGAGGTAGTTGATTCACCTCTTGATTATAACCTGTTACTAGGTCACAATTGGACCTATGCTATTTTTGCTATCGTATCGTCCATATTCTATACGCTTTGTTTTCCTCATCAAGGGAAGATCATGGCAATTGAATAGTTGTCCTTTGCATATTCTAGTCCTAATGCATCTGTTGGATCGTCGATCCCTGTGATCGACAATTCTCAGTCGACAACTGAGAATATCGGTGTTGGAATGTATTCTTCCCTTATGTGTACTTTCAAATTATCGACACTGAATCACCACGTGTATGGCATGTCTAGTAGGCCTACTTTGATAGAAATGTCCATTCATTTCTGCACTTCCTATATTAGTGATCCATGGACCCTACCTTCCCTAAATTTTTCGTGTGAAGTTCAGTCGCATGCTGGCATGGCCATGCCACTATCGGCAGCGAAGATTGTGTATCAAGTTGTTCTTGACTCTTTCACCAATCTTGATCCTGTTACCTCGCTGATAGACGAGGAGGATCCTATTCTTAGGCCTGTATGAGCCACCTCGTTGTCTTGTTCACATGATTTCCTAGATGATAATTTTCCTTCGAAAAAATCCATACTCAAAGCCATGAATGGTTTCAATAGACCTTGGAATGATATGCATCATTGGTCTTATTTTCTCCCAAGTCTTGAAAGAATCAAGCAAGCTGACTTTCGGTCTACTTTGAGTGAGATAGTCGGTCACGTCGTAGTTCCACTTGATACGCATGGAATTTATGCCAAAGGAAATATGGCGAGTATTTCTCATACCGTCTCGATCGATATCTCTCATACCCTTGGCAAGATTGAAAATGTAAATATTGGTGAAGATTGTTTGCCAGAAGAAATTCTGATCTACACCAATCTCTTCAAAGAATTTTGAGATGTATTTGCTTGGTCATATGAAGAGATGCCAGGGATCGACCCTCGTATTTTATAACATGAGATTATAACTTACCCGGATGCTAAACCTCTTCAACAACATCTTAGAGCTGTGAATCCTAGGAAGGCCCCTGCTATTAAGGTAGAGGTGGAGAAGCTACTTAATGTTGTCTTTATCTACCTAGTTCATTTGACTGAATGGGTATCCAACCTTTTTCCTGTGAATAAAAATAAAGGAACCATACATGTATGTATGGACTTTCATGACCTGAACAAGGCTTGTCCTAAAGATAACTTCCCCACACCTTTCACTAGCAAATTTGTCTCATTTTGCGATGACTATTTTGATGCTCTTGCGATGTTATGTCGTGGATATTGCGACGAATCTTGAGTCTCTGAAATTTCATTTTATGTCATGTGGAAATTACGATGAACTTGAATTATCGTTGCAAGTGCAGCGACCATAGGGAAATTCTCACAATTGCGACAAAAAAAGAAATATCATTGCTAATACGACAATATAGGAAAACTAAGTGAAACCAACATTTCATCTCAATTGTGACGACATATTTCATTTCTTATATAGAAAATGCATCACAACAATTTAAGTTGTCATCGCACTTGTGACGACAACTTTTTTTTGTTTATGTAGAAACTATGTCACAACAATTTAAGTTTCCGTCTCACTTGCGACGGCAAATTTCGTTGTTTATATAGAAAATGCGTCGCAACAATTTAAGTTTTCATCGCACTGGCGACGACAAGTTTCATTGTTTATATAGCAAATGCATCACAACAATTTTAGTTGTCGTCGCACGTGCGGCGACAACTTTTTTGTTTATATAGCAAATCCATCGCAACAATTTAAGTTTTCGTCGCACTTCATCAATTTTTTTGTTTATATAGAAAATTTGTTGCAGGTGTATTATGGTCTTCGAAAGGGCGACGGACAATATTTATTTAAAAAAAAATTATAAAATTATTTAGGCTGCAATTTTAATATTAATATTACCATATCCTCCAAGTGGAACATGGTTTCTCCTATAATTCCTTAGATAATGGGGATAGGTCTTAATGCCTTGATAATGTGCATGAGAGGAAAATAAATCCCTTAGGCTCTAGATGAATCTTTCGAGGACCTACAAGGGCCTTGGACAAGGCCACAAACCACAAAACATGCCCTATATAAGATATCATTATCATTACAGTGGTATGTGGATTCCATTAGAAGGTTCTATGCATTAGGTATGGGTACTATAGCCTTGACCATGGTTGGGTCAAAAGTCGAGGGAATTAGGACCTAAGTTAATATTCTTGATCTAATAGGCCATGATCAAGGCCTCAAACTACAACATAGTTCCTTTAAAGTGAATCTTTTTCATTTAAGTAGGATATGGGTATAATAAAGAGTTTTTTCATAGTAGGAATGGGTCTCAAGGACTTTAGCACAAAAAAGGGAGGGAGGACAATAAGGGCCTTATTCCATAAATAGATTTGTAAGGCTCAATATCCATGAACATCACCTTCAACATAATCCATTTAGAGGAAATATTTGGCCTCCAAGTTGAACATGTGTACCATTATGAAATATTTTTCACTAGGGACATGTGCATTAAGTAATTAGCCATGTTCAAGTGAGGAAAATAAGTCCCTTGGGTCATTTATGAATCCTTTAGGGATTAAGGGACATAATCAATGCCCTAAACCACATAACATGTTGTCTATAGGGAATCATGAACGTTTGAGTTAGATATGGGTATTGTAATAATATTTTGTGTATCAAAGATGGCTATGAAGGATTTAACCATGGTTGGGGGATAAATCCAGGGAATTAGGTCGTGAAAAAATATTATTCGGTTGATAGGCCATGATTAAATCCATGAACTACAACATGAGATATTTAAAGGGGATCTTTTGCATACGGGTTGGATGAAGTTTCCATTAGGATTTTTTGTGTAGTAGGGATTTATGTTGGGGCCTTGACCATGATTAAGTGATTAAAATAGGGTGCTTAATAGATAAAGTATGATCAAGGCCTTTTACTACAACACCATCCATTTAAAGGGGATATTTTTCATATGAATGAGAAAGTGTTTCCATTAGGATTTTTTGTGTAGCCGGGATGGGTCTTCGGGACCTGACCATGATTAGGGGATGAAAATAAGGTCCTTAATTCATAAATGAGTGTAACTAGTCTTATGGGACATGGAATATTCTTCAATTAACTAAAAAAAAACTTTTAGAAATTAACTTTGTCCTTGAGCGCGATATTGGTACTTTTAGGAGGCTTTACATAAAAGATATGAATCTCATAGATTTGGCTATAAATGAAGCTTCTAGGGCCCTAGTCCATGAAAAATGACTCAAACCACCATACAAACTCAAATCATTGGTCTCTTCGTGGGATATAGGCATCATTAAGAGAATTTGCATACCAGGCACGGGTCTCAAGGCTTTGACCATGGTCAATGAAGGAAATCAAGGGTTGTATGATCTAAATTAGTATTTTAGGGATTATAATATTTAACATATGAATGATACTTGGGAAATATTAGAAAAATTTAGATGCATTGGATGGATTTGGATACTGTGACCATGGTCATGCGAGAAAATAAAGGGTCTTAAGATCTAAATGAAACTTTTAATGCTCATGAACCATGCACATGTCCTTGAACCCTTTCAAGGGGATATTTTGCCTCCAATTGGGATATGTGTGACGTTAGGTGGTTTCATGAACCAAGGATAGGTCTAGAGTTCATAACCATGACAAGGAGAGAAAATAAAGGGACTCAAGTCATATATAAATATTTTAAGGATATTGTCCATGAACATGCACTTAAATCACCACATAGGACCTCTAAAAAGGATCTTTCATATCAAAATGGGATATGGGTGCCTATAGTAGTTTTTTCATATGAAGGATGGATCTTGGTGTCTTGACCATGGTAAAGTAGTGAAAAGAAGAGACATATCAACTAAATGAATATTTGAGGGCTAATGGGATAAAATGGGGTCTTAAACCATTACATGCATCCTTCAAAGGGGATATTTATCCACCAAGTGGGATACATATGCAATTAGGGGAAATATTTGACCAAGGATGGGATTCAAGGCCTTATCCATGTTAGGATAAAGACACATTAGACCAATTTTATATTAAATAACTCCTAAGTGTCGAAATATCCTAACATGATACATCCTCCCTTAAGAACAACCTAGGATATGTTTGAAGGATTTACAAAGGTGACACAATAGGAGAAATAAGGAGGAATTAGAATATATCCCCCCTTAATGACAACTTATTAAACTCCTAACTTAGATCAAAGTTTGGAAAACTTCACTTCTGTAAGAGACTTTGTGAAAATGTCTACAACTTGATATTTTATAGGGAAAAAGATCACTTGGGAACCGTTATGATATTTTCCACTCTAGATGGTTATTAAGATATTTCCCATGGTCCAAGGATAAAATACAATGTATTGTGGGTGTTAAAATATTCTTTATGGTTCATGGACCATGCAAAGGGTTTGAAACCACCAAACAAGCTTTATAAATGGAATCTTTAGCCCAAAAGTATAATATTGAATCCACTGTGAGGTTTGGCATGATAGGGATTGGTATTTGGGCCCTAAGCATGGTCCAAGGACAAATGTTATCATCTTAGGGACAACCGTGTAACATTTTCTTAATATATGAATATAATATAATGATTAAAGGATTAAACTATTCTAAGATAGGAGGTTTTACAATAAGAAATTGAAGTATTAATCTATTATTCTATTTATTTACTATGCAAGGAGAAGGTAAATATTCTTACAAATAGGCCATTCATACTTTTGATTGGTTTGGACACTGACAACATTGTCATCACTCATAATGATAGTACAAAATCCATAGGTGGGGCATACAACCATGAACCCTAGAAATATTCTTTAGGCACTAGTGATTGTCCTTGGATCATGGTTAAGTCCTTGATACCCACACCTAGTGTGCCAAACCTCTTAATAACATCCATATTATATTTTGGTGTAAATATTCCATTTATAGGGCTTGGTGTAAATATTGGATTTATGCAAAATTACTATTACTCCCAGTACTGGAAGAGAGTTCCTTATCTATCACAGGATGAATCGGATTCTTGTAATGCTTTGTGTTGAGAAGGTTAGGTAAGAATGTGAGTAGAATGGTTGGGATGAGAAATATAGAATCTTATTTATTGTCTTTTTCACCATGGTGGCCTCATAGCCAGGTTGGTGGTGATATCTACACTAGATGGTTGTGGTTCAATGGAAATTTTCTCTTACATGAACAATCTCTTGGACCATTTTTTGTTAAAAGATAAGTCTCATTTTTTTGTTTATGAATATGCAAAATTACTATTACTCTCAGTCATAAAAAAATTATGTGTTATGCATGCTATGTGTCATTTTTTTTTTCCATTTTTGAATTTAAGTATATGTTGACGGGCGAAACAGTCCATCCGTCAACTGGGAGAGTGGAACCGGTCCGGGGTTTTCTAAATAACCCAAGCCGTTTGGTATGGACCACCCTGACAAGTTTAACGGCTCCGTTGGCCGCTCTAAGGTCTCCTAAGGAAACCAAAGAGAAAAGTGATCTGAGCCAAATAATATAAACTAAGGAAACTAGAAACTAATAAAACAAATTAAAACAAACTAACTAACTAAATAAAAGAGATCAAACTAAAATAGAGGAAACTAGAAACTAATAAAGCAAAATTAAACTATCTACACTAATCTAACTATAAACCACTAACTATTATATATTTACAAGATACTAACTATGATTATAATAACTCAAATCAAAAGCCTAATTATCAGCTACGTTATTCCCTATTCACAAATGTACACTATGGACAGCCTACAGATTTGATTAAAACCTGTAAAACTCATGTGATCGCTGCCCTGAGACAACCAAGAATCTCTTTTTTATCTTTTATATTTTATGAAAAGGAAAAAACTACTGAAATCAAACAATTTAATTTACGCTTACTGATTATTTGCCAATGTAATCTAAATCTAACTAAATTATTATTTATATTAAACTACTTAATATGAACAGTAAACACCTAACAAATTGACCTGGAAACGCTCCAAGTCTGCCCTGTGTATGATTGCTTCATAAGCTGGTTGGAGGAAGAAATTCACACCATTTATCCCTTAATCTTCTCGCAAAGGATCAGCTATGATGCTTCCTGAAGTATGTTACAGGACAAACAAGACATAAAAGAAATCATAACAATTTTCTGATCATAAATTCGTGCAAAAGGGAAACCTATTATGCAGCAAACTTATATATGATAATTCAATTCATAAAGAAGACAAAGCTATCATTCATAAACTGAATCCTTAACTGTTATGTCTTTTATCAAATTGGAAGCAACAAGGTATGTATAACAATAAGAAATTATATCACTTGAATTTGAT